>AYEL01064372.1:0-10019 GCA_000484575.1 Olivierus martensii
TTTTATTATATTATTGTAACGCTAATATATTTTTCTATTCTATCTGCTGAACGGCTCATATATATTATTTATTTATTTTGCATATTACAATATTAATATACATAATATATATAGGCCTAACATAATATTTTAACAGTGCATTAACATGTTCTACATATTAATGCTGTATGTTAAGGTATAGTCTTGGATATGCTGCAGTACTCTTTCATTTTTAATATTATTTTTTAAAAAGTATACTTTAAAGTTTGTAGTGAATGGATTATACGGTTTGTAATTCTACCGCAATTTTGTTACAATTGTATATCTTTAGATACGCACAACATAAAAAATTATAAAAGCTGGTGATAGATTTTTGAAATCTAAAATGTATACTTCAACATAGATATTAGTACATCTCAAATATGTCTATATACATAGTTTATTGAAAGTTAATTTTTTTTTTTTGTAAAAGTACAATTTAAGTTTAATGTACAGTGGGTGATCGGTTAACGAACAGTTCGGATAACGAACATTGTCTTGGAACGGATTATGTTCGCTAACCGATCACCTACTGTATATACAAAAATCTTTTATTTCATAATAAAAATAATGAATATGATATAAGAAAACAAAAATAGTCTTTATAGATCCTGGAGTCGCTAAGAACACTGAACGAGAAAGAAAAACAGCACTGGGACAGTATTATTAGTTATCGTCAGTAATTAACAAGAAATAAATCCAAGCAACTCGTCTGTGCTACTCCCTATATTGGGAACAATCCAATTCAGCGGTGTTTATCGTGTTTGTCGAAAGGATTGAATTTAAATTTTTTTGCTTCATCAAGTATTTATCCTCTCTGAACTGAATGTCGGATTTCTTTGCCATGTATAAAATTTCTCTCTATTAAAGGAAGTTATTGGTTTTTTAAACCGTAGTCTCTGTGTCGTTTTAGTCAAAGCCTGATTACCTATCCTTACCCACATCGCGCCACATACCGCGTTTGGGTCTAAAGCCTGTTCAGTACCATCCTCAGGTTCCACATTTTGTAAAAAGAGAGCAGAAGATACACAAATTATAAATACAGAAAAAAGTGAAATTGATATTGTTAAAGGAAAAAAATGTTCTCGTTTTAACGAAACAGTGGTAAGGATGCTATAATTATTAAATGAATGTTATATAGGCTTTTTTTCTTTCCTTTTATTTTACGTATATTGTTTTTTAGGGTCTTACGTATATATTTTTTCTTTATGTTTCGTGTTAATAATATTTTTAATAAAAAATTTTCTAGTGGAATTAAAGAGTTATTTATTTTTATTTGATTTTGGAACATATCTCTCCTTTTTTTGCATTGACTCCGGGTCTCATATAACACGATTTCATACAACACGGTGTTTTTCAGGAACCTATCTATCATGTTTGTGGAATTAGAGTTATTTATTTTTATTTGATTTTGGAACATATCTCTCCTTTTTTTTGCATTGACTCTAGGTCTCATATAACACGATTTCATACAACACGGTGTTTTTCAGGAACCTATCTATCATGTTCTAGGAGGGATACCTGTACCGTATTTCGAATTATTACTATGAATTTAGTTATAGTTTTACATAACAGAGGGCAGCACTATTACAGCTCGACTTTATAGTTAAGGAATTTTTTCTATCGAAAAATCTTTGGATTATAAGAAAAATGAAAGCTATACTTAATTTTTTTTTTGTTTGTTTTCGCTTTTTATGATTAAAAATTATAAGTTCTGAAAGATGCAAATATCGAAAATTTATTATATTCATTTCTCTTACGCTGTAAAACATTTAGTATATTCGCAAAAATTTATTTATGATTTTTTCGTTTTCTTGATTTCTCGAATTATGTAAGATTCGGCCAATAATTGCTAGTAATTGTACACTATTGAATAAACTAGCCTTCATTTGAAATTTTCCTTAAGTATGAGTCCCAAGTAAATGCATTCGTTTTTCTTGAATCAATACAAAAAAAAAAAATTAAAAATTTTGCATAATTTCTGTGTATAACACGTGGTTGGCTGGACATCCCTTTTGCAGTAGAACCACTGTACCGATTCCTATAAATAGGGAGTATCGTTAGAAAAATCTAACCCTCGAATTTCTGCGACAGCCAAAATTTTTGTCGTTATTCATAATTTAAAAATTAAAATTATAGTTTCTCTAAAAAGACAAAATCCGCAGGTGGCGCTATAACTTAATAAGAACCGTCATTTAATGATCCCGAGTACATCTGTAATCTGAATGTAATAAATAAGAATAAATATAATAATTTGTTAATAAAAATTCGTTATTAAATCTAAATTATTATTAAAAATATTTAGGTGTGCCGCCAAATTTTAAAATATTAAAATGTGTTCCTCAACAGAAAAAAGGTTGAGAACTACTGATTTAATTAGTCTGTAGTTATTCTAATTAAGATGGGACTAAGCGCAAAATCTCAAAAAGTTCCAAAAATAAAAAAAAAATGATGATTTTTCCAGAAATCTTGAAATCTAGTTTCAAATTCTTGCAACAAAACTGCAAGTAAAGCTGGATATTTTTCAGAATTTACAGGATTGTGTTTGGCCAACCTATTGAAATGCATATAGTTTGTTTGTAAACAAGTTCTAACAAGGGGAGGTTCAGACATTCGGGTCACCAATTTTTTTGAAATTTTGCACACCTGTAGTAGTCCCCTAGGACAATATAATGTGTGAGTAATAAAGTGCACTACTCCAGGATTGTCGAGAAAATCGCACGAGAAGTTTCGTATTGAGTTCATATAATCTAAAATTTCGAGAAAATTGCGCGAGAAGTTTTTTATTGAGTTCATATAATCTAAAATTTAACTATATTTCGAATGTGTCAGTAGCGCAGTGGTTGGAGATTTGATTTTTTAATTGCGTGATCGCTGGTTCAATTCTTAGCTTTGATAATTTTTTTTATTTTGTAAAGAGAGCAGAAGATACACAAATTATAAATACAGAAAAAAGTGAAATTGATATTGTTAAAGGAAAAAAATGTTCTCGTTTTAACGAAACAGTGATAAGGATGCTATAATTATTAAATGAATGTTATATAGGCTTTTTTTCTTTCCTTTTATTTTACGTATATTGTTTTTTAGGGTCTTACGTATATATTTTTTCTTTATGTTTCGTGTTAATAATATTTTTAATAAAAAATTTTCTTGTGGAATTAAAGAGTTATTTATTTTTATTTGATTTTGGAACATATCTCTCCTTTTTTTTGCATTGACTCTGGGTCTCATATAACACGATTTCATACAACACGGTGTTTTTCAGGAACCTATCTATCATGTTCTAGGAGGGATACCTGTACCGTATTTCGAATTATTACTATGAATTTAGTTATAGTTTTACATAACAGAGGGCAGCACTATTACAGCTCGACTTTATAGTTAAGGAATTTTTTCTATCGAAAAATCTTTGGATTATAAGAAAAATGAAAGCTATACTTAATTTTTTTTTTGTTTGTTTTCGCTTTTTATGATTAAAAATTATAAGTTCTGAAAGATGCAAATATCGAAAATTTATTATATTCATTTCTCTTACGCTGTAAAACATTTAGTATATTCGCAAAAATTTATTTATGATTTTTTCGTTTTCTTGATTTCTCGAATTATGTAAGATTCGGCCAATAATTGCTAGTAATTGTACACTATTGAATAAACTAGCCTTCATTTGAAATTTTCCTTAAGTATGAGTCCCAAGTAAATGCATTCGTTTTTCTTGAATCAATACAAAAAAAAAAAATTAAAAATTTTGCATAATTTCTGTGTATAACACGTGGTTGGCTGGACATCCCTTTTGCAGTAGAACCACTGTACCGATTCCTATAAATAGGGAGTATCGTTAGAAAAATCTAACCCTCGAATTTCTGCGACAGCCAAAATTTTTGTCGTTATTCATAATTTAAAAATTAAAATTATAGTTTCTCTAAAAAGACAAAATCCGCAGGTGGCGCTATAACTTAATAAGAACCGTCATTTAATGATCCCGAGTACATCTGTAATCTGAATGTAATAAATAAGAATAAATATAATAATTTGTTAATAAAAATTCGTTATTAAATCTAAATTATTATTAAAAATATTTAGGTGTGCCGCCAAATTTTAAAATATTAAAATGTGTTCCTCAACAGAAAAAAGGTTGAGAACTACTGATTTAATTAGTCTGTAGTTATTCTAATTAAGATGGGACTAAGCGTAAAATCTCAAAAAATTCCAAAAATTCAATAGATCGAGACAAATAATTTGTCTAAAAAAAGAACACACAAATAGACATTCAATTTTATTTAGATAATATATGTAATGTCTCATATATTTTGTACAAAACAAATATAAAATTTAAATTTTGAGTAACAACTATTTACAATATAAACAACAAAGGTAAAAATATTTTATATAAACATATACAGATTTATTATATAGATGAATTGAGTATATGTGATGAAAACATTATGCAGGATGAACAATATTGGAAGACGGCATTCTCTCTGAAGAAACTGCAATGTTTTTATTATCATCTTCTTCAATTTTCTTGTTAGTACGATCTACTGTACTTATCGTGTAAGAATTATATGAATGGTTTGTTATGTCGTTTACAGGTTCCACCTAAAAACAAAAATAGATGTGATATCTATATATATATATATATCTTTCTTTTAATTATATAGCAATGTCTGCATAAGCAAATCAGTTGAGATAAGCTCTAAAATAAGTAACAGCATAAAATTTAATTACCGTCGGACAATTCACAACGAGGTTTTTAAATTCTTTAATGAATGTGACAAAGTATGCCGCGAATACTGAAATAGTAGCCCATTCTGAGAAAGAACTGACGATGTGCAACTCAAATCCCTAAAACAAATAAAACAATGATTTAAAATCCAAATCTTTTAATAAAAGTCAAAATTTAAAACAAAGAGAAATATTCTTACACCGTCTTCCGGTCCCCATAATGGTATATCTACAATCGTTTTAGTAAATAAAAAAAATGAAGCTATTCCACATATGCCACCTGATTATTAATTAAGGATAAAACAGTTTTATTGCACTATGCTCTCTTGCGCAACTCTAAATAAAGTATAATTTTCATTAAAGGATACACATTGATGTTAAAAATACACCTAAAACTGATAAAAGTAATCTGAATCGAGCCATTTGAAGTGAATTCAGTTGTGGACAAACATAATATGAAATTACTGTTTGCAAACAAAAGTACGCTGATCCTACACCAAAACAGCAGAAAGCTCCTATCATGTGAGGTATGAAAGCAACTGTTTCCTGGTAGAATTTTTTTATTGAATATTAATTTATATTGGATAATTTATTTTAAAAAATAATAATTTACCTGGAAATTTGCAACAAATATCCCTCCTAAAGAAATAATAGCTGCCATCCAAAGACTAATGCTGTTTAAACGCTTGACACTGGTGAAATTTGGCAAATTGGAATCGTTTAGATAACATCTCTTCACAAAAAGATACCTCACGTACATGGTAAGAAAAACTATTGAAAATGTAAATAAGATCATTTATATAAAAAGTACTCATTTAAAACATAACCCTTTATACTTACTGAATATACTTCCTAAATTGAGAAAGAGTCCAAAAATTGTGCTTTCAGGTACTGTAGTTCCTGTATCACTGATGTAAGGGAAAAAAGCTCTTATATGATCCAAATTTACCGCTATTATATACCTACAAATTTATTAATGACAATTTTATTATTATTCTGATTATTAATTTCAAATATAATATAATTAATTTCATACATTTATATCGCATTCAGCTATTATATTAGTGGTGCCCATTATTTTATGATCTGTCTTTTTCATAAATGCTAACCTCGATTTAACTTATATTTTAGTAAATTACAAAGTTTTATAAGGATTAGACGAAAGTTAATACAATATTACTAAATAGCGAACATATAAGAACTATGTAAGTTTATGAAATATATTCATTAGAATATTTTCTTTTTCGCATACAAGAATCATCCAAAAATTTATGTTTTATATAAAACAAAAATTATTATAAACATAAATTTGTTTCAAAATAAATGTGTTTATTTTGAAACAAATTTAATGTCTTCCTTCACATTTATTTTTAAACAAATCAAACGCACAGAATATTGCATTGAATGCAATATCCTGTGCGTTTGAATCACGAATCAAACTAGTTTTTCCATATCTCAACAATCCTATGAAACTCTACTGTTGCAAAGATTTGTGAGGAGGGATCGTTAATTGTTGAAAATTTCCTCGCGATTTTTCTTTCACATAAGGGGAAAAAAATAGTCAAAAGAGTTAAAATGATTGTTCATGCATTTACAATCCTAAATCAGGATTGTAAATGCATGAACAATCATTTTAACTCTCGAATCTTCCAAAAAGTTAATATTGTTTCATTTGCAGAATGAGCCGATGGAGAGAACAATTCTTTTCAGTTTAAACTTTGAATACTTTTATTTGATATTTTTAAACATTTCTTTTTAGTAATCATTCTTAAACTGTATTTTGATCTTCTAAAGCTTTTACGGAATCATCGACTTTAAAACAAGAAAAGCCCTCATTTTTATGACGTTTTATTGTTTGTACAATGAATGTCATATGTTGGTTCATTTTCGAAGATCCAGATTGTTGATTATCAATTTGATTCATCACTCATAAGGATTTGATATACAGTAATTGCTTTGATTGCTCTTTGTCAAATTTTTGCAGCATGTTTTTAGGTATTATTCAATCGTTGCTTGTTTTGTTGAGTTACAAAATAAAATTTCAAAAAGTTTCAAAAAGTGGAGTTAATCGATTTAGCTTGTGAACGGCTCATATAATATTCTTATTGTTTGAAAATAAATTTGACTGCTGATAGATTCAAAATTGCTTTTCGATCCTAATTGACTTTTTGGGCACCACTGATGGGTAATGTTTTAATTCAGGTTAGGTTAAGTAAGTTAAGCGCCATATCGCCAGGAATATTCTATATCTGGAGAGACGGCAACCACTTATAGCGCCCATTACAGGGTGGCCAACACCCATGATGGGTCAACCGGATGGTTGAAGGAAGGGTTCAACGGATCGGGCCCGGAATCCTCCTGAAAAACTGGAGGTGTGGGACCCGGACTTGAACCCAGTCCTCCAGGATAGTAAGCCACAACTTTACCACGTGGCCATTCGGCCGACGTTTTAATTCAATAATAAGACAAATACTCACGTAACAATAAATGCTCCTAATACAGCAATCACCACTAAACCTGGTAGAAAATACAATTTTGTAAGAATCATGACTATTTTTCACCTGTAAAAAATTAATCACAAATTAATTCCACACGAATTTATGATTTTCAAAAAATAAAACATATTTTTACTATTTATTCACAAAATAAATATATATTTTGAAAGATTTTAAGTTATATATATACAATTTTATAAATCATTTTTAAATATTAATTTGATATGAACAATTACCTTAAAATATTCACAATTTTTAATATTAAAATCAAAAATAAAAATAGGCCTATAACAAATTCAAAAATATTGGAAATGTCAAGAAAAGAATGGTCAAGAATCAAGGACATTGAACGTATGAAATAATCTGTTAAGCACATCAAACATGATGATCGAATAATAATGCGGAACATGATGATTGAATAATTTTCAATTAATAACAGTTCGATAAATAAAAATTCAGGATTTATTACCACGGAAAAATGGAATGATTATAGCAATGATCCGTTATAAAGAGTCAGTAATTGATTAGGCTTAAAACTTTTAAATTTGCACACTAATAAAGTACAGTAGTTCCAAAAATACATTATTCTTTCTTATATACATCAGTAAGCATTGATGGAATGTCATACTATTTTCATTTTTTTTTCAAACAGTTTCAATATCAGAATTGATAGAATTACGATAGAAAATATACTGTATTCATTCAAGAAATCTCATGATTATTATAACTGATTTTTTTTCTAAATATAAAATAAAATACACTCCCTTCCACTCATTTACGGAAAGTTTGCAGCAAGAAAAACGTTCGGGTCACAAAAGCGAACAGACATTTCATTAAAGAATACAATTATTTCACGAATGCGTGAGACCATTGCGAGAAACCGAGGAGCGCTTCCATCTTTCCGACGACCCCTTGCAGATGTCAATTTTACATTTTCAGCCTGTATAATCCGTAATATGGTACTCTATTTTAACAACGACAGCTGTAATATACGATACCACGTATACAGGCAAGATATCATGGACGTATTTTTGAACATCGCCAAGCATACTGTCACAGATATCAAAAACGGCAGCAAATTGTTTCACGATAGCGCGCGATCGTTGCGAGAAACCGAGGAGCGCTTCCGCCTTTCCGAGGACGCGTTGCAGAAAAGGGAGGGCAAATTTACATTTGCTAGACGTCCGTTGCACTACAATGTGCGCACATTTCTCTTTTGCAAATACAAATTGCAAACGTTACACGCAATGAAATATACTTAGTTCCAGATACCTAGTATGTCAATGCCTCTTGCTAAATAGCCAAATTTGCATACACGCGCGATTAGCTACCATGAGGTATAAAAGAGGCGAGGAATTAGCCGTATTGAACATATCATTGGTAACGATGTCGTCTGTTTCAAGCGTCGATTCTGAGGCGACGGTTACATATGCAAGGAAATCAGTAGTCTCATTTGAGAAAATTAAAGTTATTATAACGTTGTACTTGAATGACGAGAAACCGAAAGAAATTGCGAGAAAATTAAACGTCAGCAAAAGTGTTGTGTATAAAAATATACAAAAATTCGAGGAATGCGGTGGGAATATAGACAAAATTAGAGAGGAAGATTTCGTGAAGGCAAAAGGAAGGCATAGGACAAGCAAAGACCACATATATGCTTATCTAAACGAAATTGTTCAGTCTGATAACTCCTTGACACTTGAAGGAATACAAAAGAAATTAGAAGAAAAGCAGATATTCAGAAGCAAAGCAAGTATATGCAGATACCTAAAAGAGGCAAAGCTTACACGTAAACGTCTGAAAAGGATACAGGCTGAGTCCACCGAGCCACGTGTTGTGGATGAGAGAGCCTGTTTTGCACGTGTAATAATAAACATCGCTAATGGTTGTCTGTTATATCTAGACGAAACCGGCATTAATCTGCACACACAGAGGCGTTACGGCTACTCTCCTGAAGGAATTCGCCCAGTTGTTGTGTGTCCAGCCAACAGAGGCCGAAACATAAGCATAATTGCTATTCTATCCAATGTTGGGATTTTCAAATATAGATCTATATTAGGCGCATATAATGCTAATTCCTTTCTAGAATTTTTGCGCCAATGCAGCTATGACAGTGCCCAAACGTTTCCTAATTCGTACCTTATTATGGATAACGCTAAATTCCATCATTCCCAAAATGTTACCGCATTCCTGGAAGAAGAAGGAATAAGATATAAATTTTTACCGCCCAATTCTCCTCAATTAAACCCTATCGAGGAATGTTTCTCCGCATTCAAAAGTAGACTGCACAAAGTTTCGCCGAAACCGACCACAATTAGTCAATTGATTTCATGTGTCGATTCTATTTTTGCAGCGATGAACTCCGACCTTAACTTTGAGAATTTTTACCAGCACATGAGGGAGTATGTACAAAAAGCATATAACAGGCAAGCGTTTTCATATAATCGCAAATTTCTCCAGCATATTTTGCCTGCGTACGTTTACTTCTGACATGTACCATTTCACATTCAATTTTATTTCGACGATTACTTAATGTTTCCTCACTTGAACCTTCTATTATAGCTTGGATTTATTATTATTTAATGAATAGAAAAGCCATATTGAATTTCAACGGTGATTTTTCTGAACCTATTTCTCTATTGCAGGGTGTTTTGCAAGGTTCACCACTTAGTGCTTTATTGTTTGTTATTTATATAAATCCTATATTTACTCTTACCGATTCTAGATTGATTGCTTATGCGGATGATATTAAGTTAATAAACTATAAACATTCTATGCTGCAAA
>AYEL01064380.1:0-10999 GCA_000484575.1 Olivierus martensii
TTACTTTAAAAATCCTTTAGCAGTTAACCGTGGAACAAAATGCATTTCTTTTTTTTTTTTTAATGCATTTCGGCTTTAACGCCCTCTTCAGTTGTATAAACACATGTTAACTTTAAATTTTTATTCAGAAATTGAACTTTGTCAAATACACTTTCTACCAGTCTCTATTGTCACTATTGCATCAGTATTCATTATTTTACAAATACAGTGTAACCTTGTTGTCTCAAGCCTCTCTATCTCAAAACTCTTGATATGTGGAAAAAAAATTTATTTCAAAATATTTCCTTCAAAACCCTTGCTATCTCAAATTATTTTATAATTTTTGTGCTAAAGAAATTAAAAATATTTATGAATTTTCCCATGCTTCCGGAGTCTAAACAATGGATTTAAATTTAATAAAAGAACATAAATGTCCTACCGATAACCGGAACAAGAACTTTTTTGTGCGTGCTTGGAATACTGAACAGGCTATACAGCAGTTTCATGTTCTAAGTTTCACTTTTAATTGATGATAGATTTTTGTCAATATGATCGTGTTTATTCAGTGATATTTTCAACTTTTGGTTTATAAAATGCAAGAGTATTTAAACGCTAATTTTCATGGAAAAAAGAGTGTCTTATGCAGTATTAAAACTTATACAGTATTAAAAACTATGGTATGTATTATTGACATAAAAATCTTTATTTAATATTAAACCTTGATATATCGAACTCTTTATACAAATTTTTTTTTGTTCCCATGAGATTTGAGATATCAAGGTTCTACTGTATATACTTTTTTGTTCCTGTGAGATTCGAGATATCGAGGTTCTCGAATCTACTGTAGTTCTCAGTTTATGAATTCTTAGATTTAAGACTTTTTCTCAAATATCAAAAAAAATTGAAAATATGAACATTAATTGAAATAAATAAATTCTAAGCATTCATAAAAAGGCATTTAAATCCACATATTTAACTATACAATATAGTACAATTGGTTTTATAGCAAAACTTCATTGTCTGCTTCAAAATCATAAAATTTCAAAATGTTGGTTAAAAAGTGAAAGTAGCATGCCTCTGGTTTTATTGACATATGTAAATAACTTTTATTCCTAGATTTTGCCTAAGATATTAGTTCATCTGCATTAAAACCCATCTACTTATCTGTCAGTAATAATAAAAATAAAAATTCTTTAATATTACATAAATAAATTATTTATTGTTATAGATTTTTTTATTTTAAAGATTATATTTTCATTTATTTACATAAATAAATTATTGTTTAATTATAAACTATTGATTTTGTTGAGCTTTGCTTAATTTACTGTGATCAAATTCCATTACTGAGAATGGAATTCCTAGTTTTAACATTATGTCTATGAGAAATTGTTTTTGGTTTATGAATTCTTACTTAACAAGCTTGCTCCAGAAATGAGTTAGTTCATAAAGGCAGAAGCTACCTGTATAGTTTTTTATATTATTTGTTTTAATAAATCATAGTATAAAAATGAATTAATTCATTTCTTTAAATACTAGTAAATTACAAGTATTGCTATTTATATAGCTAATTAATATTTATACTATTTTAGCATAAAGTAGAATTGTTGGCAAGTGTTCGAACATTATATAAGATGAAATATAAATTATATGCAAGCATTGGAACAGCAGATTTTTACAATGAACATGGAATTCAAGTAAGTAAATATTTTAAAATTTAAAATTAATTAAAAAATATTAACTTATATATGAAGTTTTTATTTTTATTTTTAAAAACTTCATATATAAGTTAAATTTAATTAACTTAAATTTTTACTTTTTAAATTGCTAATTTTTGTATTAGGTTGAAGGTGTAGAACTGCCATTTGGTGATATCAATCAAACAACAACTAAAGGTCAGCTTACAAGTATTGCTGATTATTTGTCACAAAAAGAATTTGATCTTGTAATCAACTTGCCAATGCATGGTAGTGGAGCTCGTAGAGTTTCCTCATTTATGACCCAAGGTTATAAAACACGAAGAATGGCTGTTGATTTTGCTGTTCCACTTATTACAGATGTGAAATGTGCAAAATTATTAGTTGAAGTAAGTTAATTAAATTTTTCTGGAAGTTATGATTTTGAAATTTTAATAAAATTTTAAAATACAAATAATTTTTACTTAATAATTAAGAAATATAAATATTGATAAATTTAAATATAAAATATTGATTTGTAAAATTTTTTGAATTTTTTTAATTTATGCATAGAAACTGAAATATGAACAATGTATTAAAATAAATTAAAAGACTCTTTGTTTTAATTCAAGAAAAATAAACTTATCCTCCTGATTCGATATTTCAAAAATGGAAGTAAAGACAAAATGGTCTTATCTTTGAGAGTGTGTAAATATGATGTCATCCAATCTGCATAACATCACTGCCAAATTTAAATCTTCTGAATAATTGAGTTAAAGCTCTTTTTGATGGATTATACATAAGAAAACTATGAAATAATTTTTGTGTATTTATTGCAATTGGGACTAAATTTTTTTCAAGTGCATGCAATATTAACTAACAATTTAAATAAATATTCTTGCTTTTAAAATTGACTTTTATTGATACTATTAAATCTGAGACCACAGCTTGACAGAGGATGATTCATTAACAGTTTATCAAAACTTTATTTAGCTTAATGACATACAATGTGAGTGACTACATCTCTGGTATGCCAAGCAGAAATACCAGGGAATGCATCATCCAAGTCCATTGATTGGGGAATTGTTCACAGCTTGACAGAGGATGATTCATTAACAGTTTACCAAAACTTTATTTAGCTTAATGACATACAATGTGAGTGACTACATCTTTGGTATGCCAAGCAGAAATACCAGGGAATGCATCATCCAAGTCCATTGATTGGGGAATTGTTCAGCATCAATTTCCCAGTAACATGGACACAGGAACAGCAGGAGCAATTGCTCTCGGTCATATTTGTACATGGGAATGAAAGTATCTTTTTGCTCCCATGCCATTTAAAATAAAAACATAATTGAATTTGTTTAGTATTATATCATACATAATGGAATCTAAATCATCACTGTAACAATAATTTGTGAAATTTAAAAATTTTTACATCATGATGATAAAATTTTCATTTTATCTGAGATGAGCAAAGTTGAATAAAGATAAATAGAAAATAAATAAAATATAACGGCTGCAAAGACATAAAATATTTATTACAATTAAAATATTTATAAGTAAATAAGAAAAGAAGTTAAATATTTATTAGAAGTAAAATATAAAAATGTTATAGTTTACTTCTAATAAATAGAAAAAGAAATAAAATATAACGGCTGCAAAGACATAAAATATTTATTAGAAGTAAAATATAAAAATGTTATAGTTTACTTCTAATAAATAGAAAATAAATAGAAAATATTTGTTTTCTATTTATTTATTTATTTATTTATGTATTTATGTATTCTATTGGGGGTGCACAATAAACCATTGATATCACAGTGTTAGTGATATCAATGGTTTATTGTGCACCCCAACAGGATCATCCCAGAAAGACAGTATCTTCTTCAATGGGACTGTAAAAAGATCTTCTAATGCAGGAAGATGCAACCCAAGAAGGTCATGCTTTAGCCCTGAAAGGACCACACATTCACACAAAATGTGAAGAAAAGATGAATTTCATTTCCTTTTTAACGTCCTCTACCATTGGGATTATCAACAATCCCAATTAAGTGAAGATACCTTCTAAGATGCCAGAGCCCTGTGATGATCCTAGCCTCATTTTTATGCAGTGTAAGCAACTCTTTAGTTCTCTGTTTGGAAGGACTTAAAATAGGAGCTTTTGCTTGCCTTAAACAGGAGTACACCTCCAGTGAGTGAGGTGTTGAGCTGTCAACCAGTCCCTGACAACCCACCCAAATTCATCAAAACTAGGGCACATTCAGGTCCAATAAAGAGACGAGAAGCCCCTTCTTTGGCCAGCCCATCAGCAATCTCCTCAATCCCTTTGTGCTCTGGCACCCAAACAAGTTATACCCTGTTCCTGGTAGCCAGTTCCTCAATGAAACAATGACAATCCCATACAAGCTTAGAAGTAAGGCAGGAGCTATCAAGTGCTTTTAATGCAGCTTAACAATCGGGTAGAATATAAATGTGTTTATTAACATATCCCCTATCAAGATTGATTTTAACACATGCAGAAATACACTCTGTAAAATAAGTAGGACACAAGAAAAATTTTTACAAAACGTAAAAGAAAGGATTTTTTCAAAGTTTCATGAAGAACATAAAGGGATGAATATAAAAATAAATGACAATTGAAATAATTTACAGACAATAGTAAATAATTTATATCACATGACAACTTGGCACTCTGAATATATATGTAAAAAAAGTAGGAGGACACTTACAAATAGTAAAGGAAGTAAATAATTTATATCACATCACAACTTGGCACTGTGAATATGTAAAAAAAGTAGGACATTAATTGTTAGGAGTATGTATTGAATGTAACATGTAAGTAATTTGCATATTTTTACACAGTAGTCATAGCAGCACTTGTTGAGACAAGAATACTTTCTTGCTGTTAATTAATGATTAGGCTTTATTGTCAGAATGCCAAGAGGAATTCCTTTAAGCAATTTTCAAAAGGGCCAAGCACTAGCATACAAAGAGACTGGAAAAGGTGTTAGGGAGATTGCACGTATGCTTAAAGTAGGCCGAAATGCTATTTCGTCATTCCTGAGAAACCCTGAAACCCATGGGAAGAAAAAGAAGACTGGGAGACCGAAAAAACTCTCACCTCGTGACCAGAGAAACATCTGCAGACAGTTAAAAAAGAAAGGTGCTAGCATTTCAAAGGTCCACCGACAAACAGGGCTAACACATGTTTGCAGACAAACCATTTATAATTACGTTAAGCAGTCCAAAGCCTTCGAGTTTAAGAAGCGGAAGCATCATCCTAAGTGGACGAATAAACACATAGTTAATCGCTTAGCCTGGGCTAAAGAACACATGTCTTGGTGTACGGAATGGTTGTCTGTTGTTTTCTCGGACGAGAAAAAGTTTAATTTAGACGGTCCTGATGGCTCTCAATATTATTGGCATTGTCTAGGAAATGAGGAGCAACATTACTCAACTCGACAGCAAGGAGGAGGAAGTTTGATGGTGTGGCTTGCTGTTGGATATGGGGGAAGAACATGCCTGTCCTTTCTACATGGCCGACTAAAACATACAGATTACATTCATTTACTTCAATCAGCACTTCTTCCTTATGGCTCTGATCTAGGTGGAGAAGACTGGATTTTTCAGCAAGATGGAGCTTCCATCCATACGGCTAGAGGTGTGAAAACCTGGTTTGCAAACAACAATGTCCGGGTTTTACCATGGCCATCAAGAAGCCCAGACCTGAACATTGTAGAAAACATCTGGGCAATTTTGGTTATACATGTTTATGTTGGAGGCAGACAATATGAATCTATACACAAACTCCGGGACTTGACACGGTCTGGGCCAATGTTTGCCAAACTGAAATTCAAGCTCTTTTTGTTTTTATGCCAAATCGAGTCTTTCAGGTAATACGCGCTAATGGAAAGAAAACCTCATATTAATCTTTTATTTTTCCTTTACTATTTGTAAGTGTCCTTCTACTTTTTTACATATTTATTCACAGTGCCAAGTTGTGATGTGATATAAATTATTTTCAATTGTCATTTATTTTTATATTCATCCCTTTATGTTCTTCATGAAACTTTTCATGAATAAAAAATCCTTTCTTTTACGTTTTGTGAAAATTTTTCTGGTGTCCTTCTACTTATTTTACAGAATGTAGCATAGATTTCTGCTTGAAAGACCGTGGCAAACTGCCCGAGGGAGTAAGAATAGGACATTCCTGTTCAATAAACCCCTGCCCCAACACTAGTAGTGGTTTTAGAACCGTCTGTAAACCAGATCAATTTACCTTTGATACTGCACCCAAATCCCTCCCCAGTCCTCCAAACTGGGAAAAACAACAGTGAAAGACAGGCCTGAAGAAGTTAAATCTGGGCACCATGTAATCTTTCCATCTCAAGAATGTGACTATGTGACTTGTCCCATTCAAAAGATGAATGCTCCACTTTGTTGGTTCAAGAGATTTTTCTCCCACAAGAATGGAGCCTATAATAACCCTCCTGGGCACTTGTCTGAACATACAAATGCAAGAGAGGAATGCCCAAGAGAACTTCAAGAGCAACAATAGGAGCACTCTCGAGTTATGAGGACTGTTCCTCAAGGTTGTAAAGTCGGATAGCAAATGATCTGACTCCGACTCCACCTTTTAAAAAAATCTGACTCTGGCTCCGACTCTGACTCCCTAAAATTTGTAAAGTTCGACTCCGATTCTGACCACCCAAAAACTTCCAACACTGTAACCCTGCTGCTCCTACTGCTACTCTTGCTGTGATGCTGAGACAGACCAACCTTTGAATCTTCTGAAATTCAGTTCTGCAGGTCTTAAGCAAAACTCTTTGCCACCAGATAATGGCAGCATAGGTAATAATGGGTATCACAACCATGATGTATATCCAGTATAGCAATCAAGGTTTAAGTCTTCGTGTCTTATCCAAAAAAGTTTTATAAGCCCTTCTATTTTATTTAATTTGAGTAAAAGATTTACATTCCCAACTAGAACTTTCAAACATACTGATAAAAAATGAAATAGTTTGACCTTCAAGAATACATGCAATGACATCATCTAATCTACATAAACATCATTGCCAATTTGGGATCTCATTATTGATTAATTAAAGATTTGTATCATTTTGATGGAATTATATGTAATAAATTAAATATTGAATTATTAATGTAAAGATGATGATGCAAATGTCAATTATAATCTGTGAATAAGAATTAAAAAGTTATCTTTAAGATTTTTGCAAATAAGCTCGAATAGAAGTCAACATGCTAGTTGCTATATGAGCTTGCTGCTTCCAACTGGATATCAGACTGATGTGACTTGCAAGCATGGACAGACTGGGACATATTTTCGGTTCTGGCATTATCCTGACAGTGGCCCCCTTATTGGTTAGCGGCACATTAGTTAGACTTATATTAAGGCAATTTACTGTATGGATATATCGTTGCAAAGACATTTTGCCCTAAGATATAGAAAAAAAAATAGAGAGGAGTATTTCAAAAAAATTGAAAAATTTTTTGCACTACTCCTGTCTTTATTTTATTTTTATATGTTAATATCCTTGTGACTATATATCTGTAATATATATTAAATAAATTAAAGCATAGTATTTTTTACAAAACAAATTTTAACAACAAAAAAAAAATAATCACCTAAAGTACAAGTCTTTATTTGTGTGAAAATACTAAAATATTGATAAATTTGAATAAAAATGAATGAAGAATCTGAAACAAATATACATTATATTGAAAGTGCAGTGTGAGACATAAAAAAATCAGTTTGTTGACTACTGGTCCATATTGTTATGACAGCACTGGCTTTTCTGACATTTGCCAGAATGCCCTTATGGCCAGTCCGCCTCTGTTTGCAAGTGATATTAGGCTTAATACATAAGACAGGTTCTAGCACATCAATCATTTGAGTATATTTTTGTATTGATATGGAGATGTTTTGTTTAAAGTAGATTTAACATTATTTTGATATTGAATATTATTTCTTTGGAGATATTTTGTTGGAAATAACTTTATTTTGAATATATTAAATAAAAAATTGCTAATTTAACCTGTTAAATTTAGTTTTACTTATTAAAACACCTAAACATTTTTATTGATTAATAAATTTCAAGAAATTGCAACCAAGCTTACTTTATCCTGCAGCATGTGGTATTGTATAGGTTGCTACAATAAACCATCTGTAGTCCAATTGGAGCAACAATACAATCTAATAATTCAATACTTCAAACTGCTACTTAATATGATAATAGTTTAAGCACAAGCAAGAGCAACAATACAATCTAATAATTCAATACTTCAAACTGCTACTTAAACTACTAGAGCAACAATAATTAAAAATATAATATATGAATATATATTATATTCATAAATATAACTGCAGAAGTGCTTGTGCTTATACTACTAGAGCAACAATAATTAAAAATATAATATATGAATATATATTATATTCATAAATATAAAGAATATTAGAAAGAAAGAATATTATAGCTGTTTATATATGAGATGAGGTCATTTTCATATATATTAGGAATTTTTGATATAAATTAAAAAATTTATAAAAAGTACTGCTAAAAATTGTATAAATAAAATAAGAATAAATTAATAAATATGAAATATTAGTAAAAATGACAATATTTCAATGAATTCATGTAATTTTTTAATAATTATGATACAACTTCATTCAACAAAAGTTATGTAACTTCTGGTTTTATAAATAATTTCTGAAAATTTCTGCCAAATTTCTTTGTTCATGGCTTTTTTAGTGCAGAGGAGATATGGCTATAAAAAAAATACTGACTATTTCATTGGATGGCTAAAATTTCATATAAAAAATCATATTTTCCATTATATCATATTATGGAATGAAAAGTTGTGAAAAAAATAAAATTCCACAAAAATGTTAGAAAGAGGAAGAAATATCTTAAAAATTTCAAAAGATTTTGATGAAAATTAAGCAAGATATGATAATTTTAATTTCTTGCATATTATTTAGGATCAGTTTAAATTCATCGCTAATATGTAAATACAGGCAGAAATTGTAGATAATTTTAGTACTCAAATACATTTTGTAATAAAGAATTGATTTATAAGATTTTCATTTTATCTTATAAATTTTCAAAGTACAGTCAATTCTTGTTATTCATGGATTCTGTATTCCCAAAAATTTATTTGTAACAACAAAATCGGTTTCTGCAACACTTTTGCACTTATTTGCAGACTCCTGCTGAGTGGCAAAAATACTGTTATCAATGTAAACTCTCTAATAAAGGAAGTTGTTTGTTACCAAATGTAGTCTTTGTATCATTCTGCCAGAAAAATCTCATTACCTGTCCTTACTCACTCCACAGATCGCAGGCCAAAAGCCTGTTCATATCATCCTCAAGTCCCACAGAAAAATGTGACCCTATGTTTGAATGCAGCCTCAAATTTAGGCACCTACTTCCTGTTCATTTGCTCCTTATGCCTAGATTTTAGAAGATCTGAGGCAAAAAGCAATGCAGACAAAGCTGATGCAGTTTTTCAATGTAGTTCAGGAAGATAATGTGTCAGTTACCACATCAAACATCCTGCAACATCAAACGACTTCACATCAAAAATAAGATTTTATTTACTACATAGTTAGTGTTTTAAAAAATTAAATAAAGACTACTGTAATTATTTGTAAATACTGTAATACACATTAAATAAAGTGTCTTTAAACAGAAAACACACATAAAGCAAGGATGAAAACATTGGTAAGAAAGATTTACAGGAACCTAACTCTACATTTCCCATAGGCACAATGGTTCAGTATTTGCAAAGAACTTACAGAATGTAATAACTACCATGCATATTTTAAAATAAAAATTTTTAATATTTGTAAAATTATTATTTTAGGCTCTCCGTCTTATAGGTGAATCTCCATCAATTAAAACTCATATTGATTGCATGACATCTCGCCAGATTGTTAGATTACCAGGCTTGATAGATATTCATACACATCTTAGAGAACCAGGTGCTACTTATAAAGAGAATTTTGTTTCTGGTACATCTGCTGCTTTAGCTGGTGGTTTTACCATTATTTGTGCAATGCCAAACACTAATCCTCCTCTTACTGACCTGTCAACTCTGCAGTTAGTACAAAAGGTATTTGAATTTTTCGATGATTTATTTACTAAACATAAATTTGTCTTTTAATGCATTATTTTTGAAATTTGTTTAATATATAAATCAATATAATTTATTTTTATTTCATGTTTTAAGCTTGCTAGTGCTGGAGCTTGTTGTGATTATGCACTATTTGCTGGTGCTGGAGCTTGTTGTGATTATGCACTATTTGCTGGTGCTTCTTCTAATAATATAAATAATGTAAGTGATTTAGGACATTCAGTGGTTGGATTAAAAATGTATTTGAATGATACATATGGACCTCTACAACTTCATTCTTTTAATGATTGGATGAAGGTAAATTTAAAATATTAAAATATATATTAAATGTTCAGTCAAAGACTATATATATAATATAGAATTAAAATTGAAGATATTAATTTTATGTAATAATTCCTAACAATTTTTCAATTGACAATGGAAAATAATTAATATATAAATGATTCATAATAATTATGTAAAATACTAAAGAGAAAATATAATGCTAATTTTCTCTTGTTTTTTAAGCTTAAATTATAAGTTTCAAACAATTAGCTAAAAATTATTTTACTTTATGAAAGTTGTTTTAAAAAAATCCCAGTTCTTAAAGGAAATCAAAATTTTAAAAAAGAATTATGATTAGGCTATAAAAAATTATAATGTAATTTCAGTTATACAATTTATTATATTATTAATTAGCAAAAGTACTCTACATTTTCTGAATATTTCTAATATATAATGTTATCTCTATTGATATACAGGTAGGCCTCAATTAGTGCGAGTTCGAATAATGCAATATTCAATTAGTGCAACTTATAAAAATGATGCCGTTTTTCAGTTAATGTGAGCAAATATTCGATTAATGCGAGTTGTAAACATAGACCAGTCTTACTAACAAAGGTCTGTCCTCTTTTATGATGTCAATTAATAAATTAATGTTAATTTTGGTTAGTAAAGCCGGACAGGAAGCAGTCCAAGAACAGTCACTTGGCTTTGAAGGGGTGAAACACCAGAAAGATGGGCTTTTTGCTGTTAGCTATTTAACATTACTATTATTCAGCTTTGTTATCATACACATATAGTTTAGTACAGAATTTTCTCTTTTAAAAAGTATCAAAATGAATGAAAGGAAGAACACTTTTGATGATAAAACAGTAAATGAAAAAAAAGAGAAGTGATTACGCTACAGCAAAAAAATGGATGTGATTGAG
>AYEL01064381.1:0-23334 GCA_000484575.1 Olivierus martensii
TGATGGTATGAGATGCAATTCCTGGTAAGTTATTAATTTAGATGATGAACAACGATGTAAAATATGAAAATAAATATTTCTTAAACAGTTAGTATTGTGGTTATTCATCATGAGGTTGGCGAGAAATTCATGGGATCCATTATTCACATCAATCAAGGCCTACCTGTATAGACAAGTATAAAATCTACTTAATATTTTTATATTACTAAAGCTCATAATTTTAAAGAAATTAATTAAAGTTTAAAAATGAAGATTTTTTTGGAATTACATTTAAACAGCTTTTTTTAAATGGAAACAGATATAAATATCAAATGTGTAAAGTACTGAGTCACAGCATCAACCACTTTTCTTAACCATTACTCTCTTGCATGCTATCTGTCATTTGTTCTCATTTTTCTAATGTTCAATAAATAGAATGAAATGAGAGTTTATAAAAAATGTTAATTAATTATTTTATAGATAAGAATCAAAAAGTTGTCAGATATTAATGCCTTGTCTTCTTTCTCTTCTTTATAATATTTTGATCTGTCTTCATATCAAATATTTTCTTTATTCACTGAAAGAAAAGCATTCCAAAGCAGTTTCATAAAAATAAAATCCTTTTTAATAGAAATCCTTTAGAATGTTTTGGCCAAACTAGTGACCATCTTCAGCTATTATATAGAATATAGGGGTATAAATGTATAAAGAATATTCTAAGAACACAAAAAAAGATACCTTCTCTTTTTTAAAAACTTCACTAGCTAAGAGGATTTACAAGCATAACATATGTATAGAATGGGATAAGGCGAAGATCATATAACCATGTGGGGATCCAGAAAAGTGGCTCCTCGCATTTCGCCCCTTCTAGATAATGAGTAGGATACAAAATTGTAAATACAGTTAACTCTCGATAACTCAAATTTTTATTGAAATCCCAGCCCCTTTAGTGGAGATTCGATGTTAATTAACTCTCGATAACGCAAATTTTTATTGAAATCCCAGCCCCTTTAGTGGAGATTCGATGTTAATTGTCTGCAATTGTTTACAAATTAAACATAATTAATTAGCAAAAATTAAAAAAGTGAAATATTTGTTTAATTTTCATTTAAATTTTTTGATAATTTTACAATTCATTACATTTTTTATTGTCTTTCTAACGATATAAAATTTTTTACAAATTTTATTTCTTTCATAATTTTTCATTCATTATATGAGATTGGAGAAAAGACGATTTTTCTATATGAAATTTTAGCCATCCAACGAAATGTTTGGCATTTTTTGATTGTGGCAAGTCTTATGAATAAAAAACATACGAATGAAGAATATTGGATATTTTTAAAAAATTATTGATAAACTCAGTACAGTGGATTCTGGATTTTATGAAATTGTGTTTTATCAACACAATTTCATAAAATCAAAAAATGCCAAACATTTCGTTGGATGGCTAAAATTTCATATAGAAAAATCGTCTTTTCTCCAATCTCATATAATGAACGAAAAGTTATGAAAGAAATAAAATTTGGAAAAAATTTTATATCGTTAGAAAGACAATAAAAAATGTAATGAATTGTAAAATTATCAAAAAATTTAAATGAAAATTAAACAAGATTTCACTTTTTTAATTTTTGCTAATTAATTATGTTTAATTTGTAAACAATTGCAGACAATTAACATCAAATCTCCACTAAAGGGGCTGGGATTTCAATAAAAATTTGAGTTATCGAGAGTTGATTGTATTTACATTTTTGTATCCTACTCATTATCTAGAGCAGGGGTCACCAAACTTTTTTGCACAGTGGGCCGGATAACTGACAAAATGATGAGCGCAGGCCGCATAATCATTATGTACAATACTTGCAAGCCAGAATGAAAGCTCTGAGAAAAAGACGAAAAATCAAGTTCAGCATTCCGTGTTAATCATGGTGAGTGGCATATTAAAAAATTAATATTGACAGATTTTAAAGGTAGAGGGCACTCTAATTTTAAGAAAATGAATTAAAAAATGCACACATTCATAACCAAATCGAAGAGAAACTCGAAATTTCAAACACATTTTAGGAAAATTCATTCAAAGTATATGTACACAAATATAGCTGTAGTGACTGAAGGGGTTAAAATCCTGGGATGGTACGAAATAAGCAAACATTACAATAAACAAGAAAATCTAGATACAATATTTTAAAATTTAAAATAGTAAATTTAAAGCACATAGCTGCAGCCAGGAGGTCTATGCATTTATGAAGATATCCTAGTATTCTAAACATAATATTTAAATTAAAATTGTATCACGTCTCGTGTTCCATACATTTTATCAAGCAAATTTAAGTACTGTCGGCGGGCCATAGTTTGGTGACTCCTGATCTCTAGAGTATTGTGGGAGGCGAAATGTGAGGGGCCACTCTTCTGTAAACCACCCTGTGATACCCATCAGAAAGGGATTGTTACAGAAGCACTACAAATCCTAAAAAGGTTATATTCAAAAAATGTTATTAATGACTACTCAGAAGAGAATGTCTCATCTGCTTGGAAATATGGAATAATTAAAAATATTTAAAATTTTTATCTTTAATTTACTAGATTTTCTATAATTGATGACTAAAATACTTGTCTGTTACCATAGATGTACATATTTTCCAATGTTAAAAAAATGAGGAAAAAATTTTTTTTTTATTTTTGTGTTCTTAGAATATTCCTTATATGTTTATACATTTGTATTCTGTATAGTAGCTAAAGATGGTCACTATTTTGACTAAAATGTTCTGAGGTTTATCTATTAAAAAGTTTTTATGAAACTACTTTCAAGTGCTTTTCTTTCAGTGATCATTTTGGAGATAATAGGCAGTTTGAATTTTTCTACTTAATTTCTTTATTCATTTATCATATGCATATAATAAGTGATTATATAAAATTTGGATACTATATAGTTAAATTTGTTTGTTTGCTCTGTCTATCAGTTTTGAGATTTCAAGTTTTTATTCAATTGAAAGAATCATATTTTCTCTCTTTTCCTCACCATATTATTTGAAAATAGTGACATTTTTTTAAATGGGTAAAACAAAACACTAATAATGTCAAACATGCTAATTATATGCACAGCAATGGACAAAGAAACAATGAAGATGCATGATAATAAATTGCACATGTAAATAACTATTATGGCAACAAAATGTATATATGAAACCATAATAATGCTAACTACAAATATCCACTATCTGTGATTCCTCAGCAGTAAAAATGGACAAGAATACTGGGTTACAGCATTTATCAAACATTTTCTTAGATGTCCTAGAATCCCACTTAATTTTTCATGTCACTTTAATTGGATATCTTGCCAACAGATTCTTTGCTTAGAAAAAGTATAAGTTCATTCCATTATGTCTAAATAATTTTATAAAAGAGTTTTATTGACCAAATGGATGGAACCACAATTTTTGTGGAATGACTGAAGGTTAAACATCCATTTTCACTCTCTTATATAATCCTGTCAAGCAAATTTAAGTACTGTCGGCGGGCCATAGTTTGGTGTGACCCCTGATCTCTAGAGTATTGTGGGAGGCGAAATGTGAGGGGCCACTTTTCCGTAAACCACCCTGTGATACCCATCAGAAAGGGATGGTTACAGAAGCACTACAAATCCTAAAAAGGTTATATTCAAAAAATGTTATTAATGACTACTCAGAAGAGAATGTCTCATCTGCTTGGAAATATGGAATAATTAAAAATATTTAAAATTTTTATCTTTAATTTACTAGATTTTCTATAATTGATGACTAAAATACTTGTCTGTTACCATAGATGTACATATTTTCCAATGTTAAAAAAATGAGGAAAAAATTTTTTTTTTATTTTTGTGTTCTTAGAATATTCCTTATATGTTTATACATTTGTATTCTGTATAGTAGCTAAAGATGGTCACTATTTTGACTAAAATGTTCTGAGGTTTATCTATTAAAAAGTTTTTATGAAACTACTTTCAAGTGCTTTTCTTTCAGTGATCATTTTGGAGATAATAGGCAGTTTGAATTTTTCTACTTAATTTCTTTATTCATTTATCATATGCATATAATAAGTGATTATATAAAATTTGGATACTATATAGTTAAATTTGTTTGTTTGCTCTGTCTATCAGTTTTGAGATTTCAAGTTTTTATTCAATTGAAAGAATCATATTTTCTCTCTTTTCCTCACCATATTATTTGAAAATAGTGACATTTTTTTAAATGGGTAAAACAAAACACTAATAATGTCAAACATGCTAATTATATGCACAGCAATGGACAAAGAAACAATGAAGATGCATGATAATAAATTGCACATGTAAATAACTATTATGGCAACAAAATGTATATATGAAACCATAATAATGCTAACTACAAATATCCACTATCTGTGATTCCTCAGCAGTAAAAATGGACAAGAATACTGGGTTACAGCATTTATCAAACATTTTCTTAGATGTCCTAGAATCCCACTTAATTTTTCATGTCACTTTAATTGGATATCTTGCCAACAGATTCTTTGCTTAGAAAAAGTATAAGTTCATTCCATTATGTCTAAATAATTTTATAAAAGAGTTTTATTGACCAAATGGATGGAACCACAATTTTTGTGGAATGACTGAAGGTTAAACATCCATTTTCACTCTCTTATATAATCCTGGTTTAGTCAATGACATTATTAGATGCGTTGACATATTAGAAAACTGTTGTAAGAATTAGAAAGGGGAGAATTTTTGGATTTACTTTCTTAGTAATATCACAGAATGGGAATATCAAGAATGATAGTTATTTAAAACTACAGTAAAATAAAAATCTTTTTGCACAGTTTATTGATGTATGTGTTATTTTAAGCATATAATTATTTTAAATATTATTTTATTAGTTTATATCTTTGAGAAAAATTACATATAAAATAAATAATAGTGCAAATTATCTGTTTGTAAATTCTTACATGATTAATCTCACCAAAAGTTATCGTATAAATTGTAAAATTTTCAGTGTGAGAATCATATTGTGAGTTATATAAAATGCAATTTTATATAACTCAGTTTTTTAGGTTTTTGTTATCATATCAGATTTTTGTTTTCCTTGACCATATTACAAATTTTATGGTCATGGAATTTCAGAAATTTTAATAGTAAACAACATACTTTAGCAATTTTTATATATCATATAATCAGGTAGTTTGAAGATAATATTATGGAACTTTAAAATATTGTAAATAGATTAGATT
This sequence comes from Olivierus martensii, assembly GCA_000484575.1. Lineage (NCBI taxonomy): Eukaryota > Metazoa > Arthropoda > Arachnida > Scorpiones > Buthidae > Olivierus > Olivierus martensii. Next base: position 5,215 of record AYEL01064381.1, read on the forward strand.
AGCATATATTTTTGTGTGTTTATGATACTGTTTCATATTATAAACACATCATAGTATCATATACACATAAAAATATATTTTATTCAGAAAATGTTTCTGAATAAAATATATTTTTGTGTTAATGATACTGCTTAATGTGCTAATCTTTTTACTACATTTTCTGAATAAAATATATTTTTTGTTAATGATACTGCTTAATGTGCTAATCTTTTTACTATATTTTGATTACTTAGTTGTAAAAGTAGTTAAAAAACAAACTTCTATGTTATGGAACTTCATAATATAAGAATTCTGATAATATGTAATACTTATAATATGGCAAAACAATGCGTCCAATGCAATAATTTATGAAGTTATAAATAATTGGTGTAGAAATGCATTTGTGTAATTTGACAGTTTTTGAATTAAAAATCTTAGAACTAATTAATCATATACACTATATATCATATACATCATTCTTCCCACTATAGTGTGAAAAATGTCAATATAAATAAAAGAACATACAATAACATACAATGAGTACTTCTAAGCCAATAAATATCTGTATTTGACTATATCTGCTTTGCATTAATTTCCAAAATCTTATTAATTATGTTGGGGTAAAAGCCTTGCCATTCTTATCAGTATCATAATTCAATCTAACTAGGAGTTAACCAAATAATCCTAAACAAGCCTAATTTTATGCTAAGGGGTAAAATGAGATTTGAAATGAGTAAAATGAGATATCTTACAAAAATTCAAGAAATATCATGCTGCCAGACGTTAAAAACTAAATGAACAACAGCTCAAAGGCAGGAAATATTTCTATATTTCCTGCCTTTGAGCTGTTGTTAAAATATTAAATACTACCGTATAATAAACTTTTGTTAAAATATATTTCCTGCCTTTGAGCTGTTGTTCATTTAGTTTAAAATTAGGCTTGTTTAGAATTGCTTTTATTAGTATTTTAGATTTTTTTTGGATATGTTGGCTAAAACTGTATTCATTATTATTTTACATAATTTCTATTAATTCAGATTTTTTTTTAATTATATATATTTTTTACATATAACTTTTTATAAAATATGTATCTTATTCTCTCGAAATTCAGCTCAAAGAGTAGAATCTGCTCTTTGTGCTGAATTTCAAGAGATTTTTAAAAATGGAGCAGCATAGTTTGATTAAGAATTGTATCTTACTGCTTTTTAAATAATTAAAACTTCAATAAAGAAAACATCTTTTACTCATCAAAGTACTTGAAAAATTATAATTATCAAGTAATTTAAATGATTATGTCAAATATAAATCTCAAGATATTTTTAAGATATCTTCCTTAAGAATCAAAATTATTATTAAAAATATAATATTTAGATTATAAAGTGAATCTTCAAAAGACTATTCTTATAATAAAGTTCTGCTTAGCATATTTTTTAATAAAGTACTAATGCAGAGTACTGTAAGAATGAAAATATCATTTTAGAGAATGATATAATGAGAAATTATGATGATCTAATATCATGGTGTAAATAGAATAGTTAAATTTTATTTTAAAGTGTTATTTTTTTAAATTAAAAAAGAATCTTAATTTCAGCATTTTCAAAATTGGCCTCGAAATCTTCCCATATGTGTTCATGCCGAAGAGAGCACAGTTGCAGCAGTTATTCTTCTGGCAAATCTTTATCATCGTTCAGTTCATATATGCCATGTTGCAAAAGAAGAAGAAGTTTGTAACATTTTTTCTTATATATTTTTTATGTCTATTTTTAATTAAGAAAATTTAATTCATTATTTAGATAACTGTTATTCGAACTGCCAAAGCAGAAGGCATCCAAGTTACATGTGAAGTATGTCCACATCATTTATTTTTAAACACTGATGATTTAAAAATCTTGGGATGCAAAGGCAATGTTAAACCTCCTTTAACTACACCACAAGATCAAAAAGCTTTGTGGCAAAATATTGATGTCATTGATTGTTTTGCCACTGATCATGGTAAGTAATTTATCTAATTTTTTTCTGTTTGTGTTATGTTTATATTTTTTGCTTTAATTTTTTAAGATTTTTAAGTTAGTTCATATGACATGATCATATTTATGTTGTAATATTTATTCCATTAATATATTTTTAACAAAGAATCTAAAGATTGTTTGTTAAAAATATTAAATAAAATACCATTAGATAAAATTCAAATTGTTAAAAATACATTATATGTATTTAATTATATAATTAAAAACATACAATGTTTTTAATAATTAAAAATACATTGTATATATTTTTAACAATTTGAAATAGTATTTTCTTACAAATAATAAATGTTTAGTTTAATATTGTTTTATTTTGTGAGAAATAATTATTTATTTAAGACAAAATATTTTATTGCTTTAAAGAAAAAATGATTATAGAGTAGGTTTCATACTTACGCATATAATTTGTTCCAAAAAATTCTAAGTTGAAAACCACATATATCCAATAATGTCTAAATTCAATATATATATATGAGCATGAACTTTGGTATACAGAATAATATAGAATGATATACAGCAGAGGTGGGCAAAAGCCGGCCTGCTACATAAACTAGAACACATCAAAATCCACATTCGTAAAATTTTAGTCGAAAAGAAAAATAAAATAATGGATACTCTGTACAGAATACATGTACATTAGTGAGATTACTCCAAATTTTGATGATGTAATTAATCATGAACATAGTAAATTTTATCATTCACATTAAGTTTTAAATTTGTTTTTACAAAATTAATTACTTAAGTACTTAATATTTTGTAACATTCTGATGTAATAGCTTGTTAGCAATCAATCAGTTTAATAAATACTTATTTCTTTATTTTTAAAGAAAATTGTCTGAATTTATTATTTCATAGGCCGAATTATTTTCTAATGTTTCTAATGAAAAAAATAGTTCCTGAGGATGCTTTTGAATTCTTTGCATACCAACAAAAATTAAGAAAGTAACATAAGAAAAGTAATAAATTCAATAAAAAATAAATAAACTGTTTAACCTCTAATCATAAAGTTCAGTTGAAAATAATTATTTTCAACTGAAGATGGTATCTAGAATACTGAAAACGTTTTTGTTTTAATTAAAGTTTAACACTGCTGAATGTGCTCTTTTTATTTGAATTTTATGACAAGAAAAGTATATTTTTAAAATAATATTGATACACGAATATATTTTTGTATATCACAAAAGCTGCTACATTTGTTAGCCAGATTGACAAGAACATGTGCAGATAAATTGGCGCAACCATTATTCTTATCCTGTTTGCGTAACCATTATTCTTGGTGAAAGGAATATATTTATGCAAGAATCAATCTTGCTTGAATGTGAGTAGTCATTTTAAGTCAAAGTAATTTTTATTAATTATTAATGATAACCTAATATTATCATTAATAATTTCATTACATTAAGTAATAATTACATAATTATGGCATCATAAGGTTAAATTTGCTCTTAGGTACTTTTCAATTTTTATACAACCTGCTTCATTGCAGCAGAAAATAATTGCCCATCCCCTATATACAGTACACATTTGCTGTAAATATCTACCATATAAACAATTATGTAAGAATAAATGAAATGAAGAATGGCTAGATAAAATAATGAGCATAAATAGTGCATAAATGTGAATTTTGAAGATCATGAGTAATATAAGCAAAAAAAAAAAAGTATATTATTTAATGAATTTTTGTATTTTTTTCATAAATGAAAAAATTTATTAAATATATTTTTTTATTTGTAATATATAAAATAATAATATATAATTCATTAAAATAATATAAATTCATTAATTAAGAAAAAACTAAATTAATAATTTAATTTTTGTTTGTGACTTAAAAGCAGTTGCCTTCAAGCAGGGTAAAAATTGTTTATTGTCAACAAAACTTAAAAAACTTGATAAAAGTGCTTTTGACCTATTTCAACCATCCTCAGTTGAACAAATTGCTATTTGCAATATAACAATCTTTCTATTCCAGAACATTCACATAAATTTAAATTTGTTGTCATAACCTTATAAAATACATAGCTGTTAAGGTTATTTATGTTTTTAATCCTTTCACAAAACTTTATTATTAGTGCACAGTTTCTTTTGGCAGTTTTATGCATTTTAAAGTTTATATAGCTGAAAAAAGGCAATGTTCCTTTATTGGTCATGTTTGGCATACAACACCATGCTGATTTTATTTCCTCTGGCAATATCAAATTAACTATTTTAAGTCTTTTTCTTTTCATACTCTTCCAGCCTAATTTCTAGGCTTCTGTTGATGCCCCCTACATATTTTTCTGCTGTTCTCAGATCTTTATTCTTCCAATTGATTTTGTATACTCTGCTCTTCTTCACATCTATTCTATCCTTATAATTTCTGATTTTGTTAAACAGAATACTTCTCCTTGCATGTGCTATTTTTATTCCTATTGATTTTTCTATAAATTTTTTTAGTTTAAATATTGGTTTCATTGTAGTTCATGTTTCTAAATCTTTTATTATATTGATTCTCTCTACTTTCCTTACTTATATTTTTGTTCCTATTGATATTCTTAAAATTTTATAATTTCAGAATTTGAAACTTGGCAATAAACAGTTTCAAGAATTGTAGAAAAGTACAAAGAATTGAATTGGCTCATTGAGCAATTGGAAAAACATGCTTACAAAAAAATGCTTTGAGAGTTTGAAACACTGTCAGATAGGGCCGATTATTTAAATGCATTCTAGACCTCAGCCGTGATCTGAACCACGGTTTTATAAAATTTAAATTGCATAAAGAAAGCGTCTTAGCAGACGAGGTCTAGAAAACCGGTTTCTAAAGTATATTTCAAGACCAGCCACTAGCCAGGTTTACAATCTAGACTGCGTCTTCTTGCGCATGTGTTAAATTTTCATAGTTTGTAGAATTCTCCATATTTAATTTGAATTATTATTGAGTGAAATATTATTTAAAGAATATATTAAATGTTTTAAGTGTAATCTAAAGCATTCGTCATTTCTTCAGTTTGAACTTCCGCCACATTACTGACGTCATCGATAGAGCCCGAGATACTGATTGGCTGAAAATTTGCTGGGGGCGCCTAGGAACTGTAGTAACAACCGAGGTTTAGCCGCCGTTCTAGGGGTGTGTAGGAACTGTAGTAACAGCTAAGATTTAGCCGTTGACCAGTATAGTCAAGGCTTTTGCAATGCTTTTAAAACTGCGATTTATCTGAATGCCGTCTAGAAGCAGTTTTTGCTGTAAACTGTGGATGAGTCTATATAATTCAATGAATGATGTTTTTGAATTTGTATGGACAGATAGAAACACTTGAAACTCTAAGGGTAGAGAGAGAACTAGACAGTTTCAAATCTTTCTATCTGTCCATACAAATTCAAAAACATCATTCATTGAATTATATAGACTTATCCTGCATTAAATACTAAGTGAAGAAACTCCACTAGAGCTGCTAAGAGAACTAAACTACATCAAAACACATAAGTCATTCTATAAATTTTGATGCAAATTTTATGAGCAAAGTAAAGGTTTGCCAATAGGCAGAGCCCTATAGCTGGCATACTTATAGAATTGATTATAAGGATTAGAATTAACTGAAGTATTACTATTCCTGAAGGATGATAGACCACATCTATATAGGAATAGATGAAATAATCTATCCTGTAAAGAATGATCTAGGCAGCAGCAAGAGAAGATGAACAAAGATAAGACTTGCTATCTAGATGTCAAAATCTAGCTAAATAGGGATGAATATACTATTGCTGTGCTCAAGGACTTGTACACAATATTTGTAATACTGAATTGGTTAAAGGAATCATCCATGTACAAGATATCAAGAATAAAGGCTTTGCTGCAAAGAATAATTACCCATTGTAGTAATTAGGAAGAAAAGTACAAAGATTAAATTGGATTATTGAGTAAGCAGACAAACGTTATTACAAGAAAAATATAATATTAAAGTTATGGAAGGCCATTCATAGGACTAAAAATAGAAATAAGGAAAGTAGAGAGAATCAATACACAAAAAGATGATCTAGGCTGCTGCCTGCCAACTTATCAACTAATTGTAAGTTGGCAGGCAGCAGCAAGAGAAGATGAACAAAGATAAGACTTGCTATCTAGATGTCAAAATCTAGCTAAATAGGGATGAATATACTATTGCTGTGCTCAAGGACTTGTACACAATATTTGTAATACTGAATTGGTTAAAGGAATCATCCATGTACAAGATATCAAGAATAAAGGCTTTGCTGCAAAGAATAATTACCCATTGTAGTAATTAGGAAGAAAAGTACAAAGATTAAATTGGATTATTGAGTAAGCAGACAAACGTTATTACAAGAAAAATATAATATTAAAGTTATGGAAGGCCATTCATAGGACTAAAAATAGAAATAAGGAAAGTAGAGAGAATCAATACACAAAAAGATTTAGAAACATGAGCTACAATAAACCAATACTTAAACAAAAAAATTTATAGAAAAATCAACAAGAATAATAATAACACATGCAAAGATGAGTATACTGTTTAACAAAATAAAAAACAATAAAGATAGAATAGAAGATTCAAAGAAGAGCAGAATACAAGTATCCCTCAGTTTATGAAGGCTATTGGTCCTTAAAACTGTTTGTTAAGTGAAAATTCATAAATCAGAAATTTATTTCCCATTAATAACAATGTAAAAATCTTTAATTGGTTAAATTATTTGAAGTACATTTCTAAAAGGCTGTTATTTTTGTTTATTCATTAGAATAACAGCCTTTTAGACAGGAATAAGAAAATTATAAACTTAAATGAATAAACTTTAATGAAAAGTGCTTTCGGTATACACCCTCATCAGTTCAAATTCTATAATTTAAAAATTTTTGAATTGTAGAATTTGAACTCCAAGACCAATTAAAAACAAATAACTTTCTTTAATTCCACATAAGAAACTTAATTTTTATTAAGAATATTAATAACATGAAAAGTATATAACCTATATAGCATTCATTCAATAATTATATACCACTGTGTTGTTAAAATGAGAATGTTTTTTTCTTTAACAATATCGACTTCTATTATATACCACTGTTTTGTTAAAATGAGAATGTTTTTTTCTTTAACAATATCGACTTCACTTTCTGAACTTTTTATGTATTCAAAGTTTGTATATCTTCTGCTCTCTTAACAAAATTTGTAATCTAACCTGCTACAACTCACCAGAAAACAATCGTTCCTTAACCAGCACCCAAAAAAATCTATGAATAAAAAAGTTTTTGTTCTCTTTCACATTCTCTATTGAAGAATAAAAACTTATTTTTTATTCAAGAATTGAACACTGGGAACATAAAATACTTAATGGTCACCAATTACTTCAATTTCAAAATTAATTCAATTAAATCAATTTCAAATCAAAATCAAAAATACACTACTGGCCATTAAAATTGCTACACCAGGAAGGAATGCAAATAACAGAATGGTATTTATTGGGCACATACATGATAATGGAAAGAACAAGTGATTCAATTTACAGGAAATCTGTACCCAAAGCAGCCACCTCTGGCAGCAATAACAGCATTTATCCGCCTTGCTGGAGTCAGAGATTGTATGGCATGTACGGGTACTGCAGTCCATGCAGCTTCAACACTATGCAACATTTCATCGACAGTAGTGATTGGTGAGTGGTGACGTGCCAGTTGCTCCGCAATCATTGACCACACGTTTTCAATTGGTGAAAGATCAGGAGAACGTGCTGGCCAGGACAACAGTCGAACATGTTCTGTAGCAAGGAAGGTCAGGACAGTATGGGCAACATGAGGTCGTGCATTGTCCTGCTGAAACGTCGCATTAAGGCCTCAAAGATAGGGCAGAACCACGGGCCTTAACACATTAGAGTTAAGGCCCGTGGTTAAGGTAACAGTTGCTGTTCAAAGTGCCGGGAATGTGCACAAGAGGTGATTAAGACATGTATCCAATGGCACCCCATACCAGTATGGGCCAGTATGACGATGGGAATGGGCCTATATGCCAGTATGACGATGTTGAATGCATGCTGGCAATGTGCGTTCTCCACAATGCCGCCACATACAGATGCAACCATCATGGTGCTGTATACAGAACCGGGATTCGTCTGAAAAGATGACGTGACGCCATTCTTGTATCCAGGTTCATCATTGATCACACCATTGGAGGCGCTCCTGTCTGTGATGCAGTGTCAAGGGTAGCCAAAGCCATGGTCGCCGTGCTGACAGTCCATGCTGCTGCAAACATTGTCGAACTGTTCGAGCAGAAACTTGTTGTCTTGCTGTAAAGTCACGGATTAGAACGGATGTCAATACTATTAATTATAAACTACTCCTAACGGTCTAACATCTCTGCAATCCAGAGTTCGGCCTGAGCTCAGGTCTTTAAGTAATCTATGCTGACAGTCCATGCTGCTGCAAACGTTGTCGAACTGTTCGAGCAGAAACTTGTTGTCTTGCTGTAAAGTCGAGGATTAGAACGGATGTCAATACTATTAATTATAAACTACTACTAACGGTCTAACATCTCTGCAATCCAGAGTTCGGCCTGAGCTCAGGTCTTTAAGTAAACTTTAATAATTAACTTCAAAAACAATCTAACCACAATTAATGTTCAACAGCAAGACAAAACCGGAAATGGTACTTACAACTAAAAGTATCGATTAAGTGTCAGAACTAGAACAAACAACGATGTTAGAAACTTGCGCTAATAAATTGAAGAAATTCTCAAACAAGTTAGATAATAAAAAAATATAAATTTATTAGACTCAAAAACACTTACAAAGTGTTAATAAATGCTTTATTGGAACTATAATAAAGCAACAATCAAATAATCAATGAAACTGGTTTAATCTAACTCAAATATCAACAAGCTATTATTCACAAAAAAAAAAGAGAACCTTAAATAATACTTAAATCTACTACCTCCACCACCGATAAAAAACAAATAATTGTCGATCTTTACAAGAACTCAAATGTCACTTCGCCAACTTTACGTTTGATACAATACCTCGTTCTCTTGTCGTTTTCATAGGCTTTTTTTATCCGAGTGACGTACAGTCCCTGTTGCTTCATTTACATACTTATACGTAACAAGTTAAAGTTGTTAGCTTAGAGTAGTCAATTCATGTTATCCTCTTTTTAATTTAATTATATATGAACAAACATAAATACAAGATCATTCTTACATTCTCATATCGGACCAGTGGTAAAATTAGATGATGATGTCAGGGTATCACTGTATAAGACAATTTTATTTTCGGTTTGAATTTTGAGTAAAAAATTTAAATATAATCGAAATAATAGTTACATTAATTACTATGCAATGCCTAGTAAATACACTCAACATTGAATTATAAACATCTAATATCACTCAAAATTAAAATTAATCAATTACTGAATAATATGATTATATGATTCATATATTAATTGAGTCATTGACTAATTTTAATTGTGAATTATACGTACGCTTTTTTATCAAAGATAAAATAATAATTTAAACTTAAAAACTATTTTGTTTTCTTCGAATTTAGATATACCAAGTGTGATATAGCTTAACTAACATTACATAATCTTCGAATTCGGAAACTCATTTTAAGATAAAATCTATAAAGATTTAATTTGATTTTATTTTTAAATTTATAGGGAGATATGAGGTGGCACTTCAGTTAGGGATCGGGAATCAATCAGACCGTTCGTCGAAGGATGGATTCAAAAGATTTGGTTTGCTCTTCCATTGAAAATGAGTGGGATCTAGGATTTGATTTTAGTCTTCAAGTGAAAATTTTATGCGACGTCCAATTTATAACTTATTAAGAGGTAAACCATTCTAGAACCTGACACGGATTCTAGAATGGCTCGCTTTCAAATATTTGTCATGATGGATACGTATAAAAAAACAATCGTAAATATCCAAATTAAATAAATCAGTGTTAGACAACAAATGATTATATAAAACATCAATTTGAAAAACAAAACACGAGTAATTTTTAAAAAGTAATAAAAAAGAAATTCTCACATTAATTTCTTAGGGTCTTATAGTTGGATTTTTGATTGGACACTGTCCAATTATTATAAATAATGTGATGCCAAGAGAGAGAGTCATAAAAACATTAGCTACTGTATAATGTTTCAAATATCTGTGAGATCATTGTTAGATGTTTATTTGATTCTGAATTTCCTATTTTGATAAAACTGACATAAATCTATCAATAAAATAACAGCCTCTTGCATATCATCATCATCCTCGAGATACAAATATTTTTTAGATAATAGATGAAGTTTGTTTTGGAAATTTGTTCTTTTTTCAAACAATTTGCAAGTATAATGATTGTGACAAACATAGGAGCCAACTTCACGGGAGCAACGAGGAAAGTCGCTTTTAGAGAAATTTGAATATGGGGTAAAAGTTCCTTTTTGTCCTCGTGTATTTTTATATTTAACAATGCAAAAATCGTCATAAATGCAAATAATCATTAATATAAAAATGGCCGTTCATTTATGAGTAATTTTCGTGTAAAAGCTATATAAATATTTGGATATTGATAACTCTTGCTCCGTGACAAAAATTAAAGTCGACGCCGCTACTGACGAGAATACCCAATTAGATAAATTATGATGAAAATAAATCTTCTACATACTGTATTTATTTTACAGAGTATTACTGTACTATTACATAATTGATGATATACCAAGATGCATATTATATGAAAATCGAAAACAAAATCTGCATAAAATCCAAGCTTCACTGCTTTTGTTTACTGTACCCAGGATTCATTATCATTACAGAAAAAGAATTTGTAAATGAATATTAAAAATAAAAAGTTGCTACTAAAAATTGCGTGTCATTATTTATACAATATTTTTGACAAAATACAATTCAAGTAATTTAAGAATAAATAAAAGAATCGGTACCTATCAAGTCCTTATCGGCTGTAAGCGACAGTATAATAGTCACTGTTTTATAATAATAATAATAATAATTTCTCAAATGAATATATAGTACACTATACTATATATCATCATTCAAATATAGCAAATAATTTTTATAATCAAATTTTTAAAATTAATTACAGTATTATATAACGAAACAAAATTAATTTAAAATTAGCAAGTACTACATATTATAGACAGAAAAATAACGCTTTCCTAAAATTTGAATGTTCTAAGATAATTTTTTAAATACATTATTTCGCAAATGAACTTATAATCAGATAAAAAGGGTAATTATATAAGATCATTTCTATTTAAAAAAAGCTTTAAAATTCTTTTAAATAAACGTATTATGTATATGCAAATAGTGTAGTTTCAAAAATATCCATTTTAAAATAACCAACAGCTGCAATCTCATAAGGGATTATATAGGCACGTCAAATAAACCACACAGCCTAGATAATAAACGATCCAATAAAATTTAAATATGAAGCGATATTTTTCGGATAAAAAGGAAGACAAACGATTTTTGAAAATACGATTAGTGATAAAGAAAATCTTAAAATGCGAACAAATTTAAAATATTCCCATTAATATCATTAAAATTTTGAATATACAAATATTTTTTATCGTTTTGAATATACAAATATTTTTTATCGTTCCTTTAATTATTAAAAATTAAAAAAAAATTTTCTGTGTATAAAAATAGCAATTTAATTATTTAAATACAAAAATTTATATAGTTGACACTAAAATTATTTTAAAACGGATTTATACTTGTTAAAAACTGTAAAACTTTAATGATTTTATATTATTGTATTCAGAGCTGTTCTATAATTCTGCGTTAATATGTACATTTTTAACATTTGAAAAATGATCGTACTATAGTTTCACTTTAAAAATCTTTGCAACTAATTTTATCTATTTTTCACGTTTCCAAGGAGATTCTGATTAATCCATTTGTCATTATTTCCCATAGGATTCTCACAGCGCTATCGATTTTTTTTTAACAAAATCCATTGTAAATACTTTTTCTAAATGAAGATAACTATAGTACAGGCATTTTAAATTCCATCTGATATTACGATAATCGAAACATGAAAGCTAACCGTAATCTGATCGATTTTATTTTTACTGGAAATTTGGTTGGGATTTGACTGATTTCTAAAGAAATACTGTACTGTATTAGCAGTCTTATAAGCATACAAATAGAGATAGACTTTGTGATCTTTCTGACAGTTAAAAATATAAATGCACGAAATGTAATCAGACTGACTGATAATATATGAATTAATGCTCTAAATTACATTTCATAATATATATATACACATTCTCCATAATATTCAAATAATTCGCAAGACTTCGTAATTATTTAGCTAAATTGTTTAAAATATGATTTTAATTTTTAAACAACAAATACAATATATAATGTATGAATGAATATATATAAAAAGCATTTGATTTGCTTTTTATACATAAAAGGACACGGAAATTTCTTTGAAGATACTTAACACTATATCATTTTATAAGAAAAATCTGGACTTTGTTATTTATCATTATACATGATATGTATAAGCACACTGAATAAAATTAGAAAATATATCAGTTCGAAAAATTTCTATAATAATAATTTTCAGATCCCAATAATTCAATCTATCATTATTTTATACTTAAAATTATATAAAATAATAAAATAGACTAAATCAATTATATTGATATATAATTTAAAATGACCAAAGCATGAATTATGCAACGATTAATATCGATTTCAAGTTGGCCTTGACTATTTTCAGCTTACATTTAAAACAAATTTCTTTTATAATTTTTCATGTTAGGCAGAATTGTTCAATTCGTAAAATAATTTCTAACTGAAATAGTACAACTTTTTAAACAGATACTATCTTAGAAAAACTCGTATTACATTTCTGCAATTTTAATACACGCTATACTTACTTGCATAAATGATTCATTATCAAAAAGCCTTGACATTATTAAAACTTGCTAGATATAGTTTTTATAGTATTACGTTCAAACTAAAACTACCATAGTTGGTTTTTATCAAAGTTTAATATTAATTATTTTTTTAAATGTAATAAAAATATTGTTTATATATATTTTTTATTTTTAATTATATCATATTATTTTCATTATTGATACGAACATTATAAATGTAAATTTTCGACAAAAGTACTTGTTATACTGCTTTCAGTTTCATACATTTCTGCTTCTGCATATAATATATCAATTCTTGATTTTTAAATAAATTCTAAATGCGGAACGAATATCAGATAAGAATCGAACGTTCATTGTACGACTTCCGATTGAAATGTGTACAGTATTGTATTTATCAGATTGAAACAACAGTAAAAACTGTTGTCCAGTGACAAATTTTTTCTTTGTTTTCTTTTCTATTTTATTATTATATTTTCGTTTTAGTTTTTATATATTCTAATAGTAATGCATTATATTAATAATATAAATTTTGACATTTTTTTTTTTATACAACATTTTCCCCATATAGCTATTCATTCAGTTTTAATCCTTATTATCTAGCTAGTAACTTTTTATTTTCGTGTTTTAAGGTTATCTATGATGGCGATATATTTATTTTGCTTTACGAAATCTCACTCATAAATTATATCAAAGTTCTTTCGTTGCACATTAATGAATGCCAACAAAAATAGTTTTGAGATGAAACATCTTTATAAGTTGATGGTCTTGTTCCAGTCATAGCACATGACAGTAATTTTCGTATTTCCAAAATCGGAAATCTTTAATAATATAAAATCAAATATATATAACTCGTTAGAAATTATCTATTATTCTACAATTTGAATAACTTCTGTTATTATTTAAAATAACTACTATTTTTATATTTTGTATTTCTTCTCATTCCAAGTTTAATATTAAATTATTTATATTAGAATAAGTTGGATAGAAAATTTTTCATATGTAACCAGAAAAAAGAGATTAAAATATTTTTATTATTTGATTAGATGTTTAGATTATTGTTTTATAGTTTTATGATCTCAAAGTTGTTATAAAATTATATATCATAGAAATCTTTTTACAATTTAATTATAATTGTAAAAATCATTTCCTCCAAATAAGCGAAAACAGATTTGATCAAAATAGCAAGCCTCAAAATTTTTATTTTAAATAATTTTTATATTTATCATCAAATCAGAATTTAATACTGATGAGGTATTTGCATAATATTTAGTTAAAAAGATGCTTAGGATGTTAAGCATTTATGTCGAAAACGTATTATTCTAAACGATAACAACATTTCAACATGATTACATATTTATGAATGGAATCCTAATTTAAAAATTATTTAATAACTGCACAAAAGCAAACTTTTTTCCCATTATAGCGATATTCTACTAATTCCATTTCTTCGTGTATTATCTTTTGTTTTGTTTTTATTTAGAGGAACTATCAATTTGATACGCAGAATGGAGATAAAAAATATATTTTCTTCTCAACTTACACTCATTTTTAACAGACCAATAACGATGGATATTTGGTTAAAAACCAAACCAAAGAATTAAAAACTGCGATGATAAAAACTTTTATGGTACTGTACATGCTACAACTAATCTTGTTCCTCTTATTTATACTGCGCAGAGCTTATCGTAATGTTAATTTTTTTCTTTTCATTTAGGCGAAAATTTTTCTCCCAATGCTTTTAAAGTTTTCTTTGATAAATCATTGGCTGCAATAATAAATTTATCATAAGTTTTATTTATTAATTCTCATTTGTCATTTTAAAATCTTTATATAGAAATTTATGTGGATTATTTATCTCTTTACAATGTCGCAATATTCTGAAATAGCGTATTTATTATTCTTAGACTTCGGTAATTTTTTTTTTTTTTACAATAACTACTTATAAGAAAGTTAGTCAGTCAGAATTTTGAGATCCATTTAATTAATATTTCTAAAGTTTTATTAAATAAAATAATGCATAATTTTTATTTAAATATTTAAGTACATTTACATTTTTTTATATGTTTAATAGTCATTCACTAGTTATTTTCATTCAACTTATCAATATTTGTAAAATATGCTGAAAAATAATCATGTTAAAAATAAATTTTCTCTGATATATTTATGTTTCTTTTTTTAAGCATTCGGCATTAACTTTTAAGTATTAAAATAGTCGAATCATACCATATGTTACTACAATTATCAAATTGAATTAGAAAACAATCAATATAAAACATTTCTGTGGTAAACTGTTCTTAATGTCTTTTCAATACTCTTCTGGATTAGCAAGTATTTCTTTAAATGCAATAACTTAACATCTTCGTATAATTTTTTAAAATAGATTCTCAATAGAGATACTTGTCCTACATTTTATTATATATATATATATATTTTATTTTTAATACTACATCATTCAAAAACACATTTGAATAGAACTTCTAAAATAGTGAATTTTATTATTGAATTCAAACAATCAAGCATTTTAGATATCCAGAATATATTAAATTGTTTTGAATTATTTTAGCAGCATTATAAAACAATAAATAAGAACTTATTAATAATTTTTAACCTATTATAATGCATTCCTACAGAAAATTTAATGTGCTTTATTAAAAAATAAAAACTGAAATATGTAAAATTCACCTGCAAAAGTTTTATTGATGATGTAATGATTAATTTATCGTAATTCTCAAATTTTGTTGAACGAAATTTGAGAATTAAAATACTGTATAGTATTTTTGAAAATTTTCAATCAAGCTATACTATTTTATTGTCGGCCTGACAGCTGCGTGAAATGTGCTAAACTTTCATCAAAACCAAACAAATCCGTTATCGGTTCTTGGATCCATCCTTCAATTTTTTTTCAGAAGTCCAGACCCGATCCATCGATCGTCATCTTTCACTTTTTGACAAACCCCCATCCACGAATGTAGACTATGAAATGGCTTTACTGTTTGGCGCTAACTGATTAGAAAGCAGCGAAGAGGAAATATACCAATTAATAATACAATAATACAGTGTGTGTGTAATTTTTAAAATTATTTAAATCGATAAAAATATTCCAGCTTCATGAAATTATTTTAGCCATAGATTTAAATATCTTTAAAAACTTCACAATAAATAATAGTTCAGTATAGTTTAGAATTTTAATAAAAACATTTAGAATTATTTTATTTAAATTATGCGAAACTTGAGAATTAATTTTAATCATTGCATCATAAATAAAACTTTTTCTGATGAATTTTACATTACAGTATTTAATTTTTATCTTTTTTAATAATCAAAATTTTCAACAGAAAACAAATCATATTTAATATTTTATTTGGTAAGAGTGGGTTATATTTAGATCATAATAAATGTTTATTTTTTATACTATTATTAAAACATGTTAATAATACAATCGTCGCCTACTCTTTAACTACAATAATTAATTTTTATACTATTATTAAAACATGTTAATAATACAATCGTCGCCTACTCTTTAACTACAATAATTAATTTTTACTATTACTAATAATAATAATGTATACAGTATACAAACTTCAAATATGACATTATTGCTGAAAATCGGCTGGAATTCATGAACAATAAAATGGGCTTGGTATCATGTTATAATTTCTTAGAAAATTAAAAATACAATTTTAAACTATATGAAAAAAAAAGATATTTCAAAAAATTCAAATTCTTTCACAAAATTCAATTAATTATTCGAACAAATGATTTTAAAAAAAAATTCATTATTATTGGTGCAATTTCAAAATTATTTAATTAAATATTGAATATTTCGTTACACGGCATTGATTCTTAAATGTAATTTAATTTAATATGGAAAATTTCAATTATATTTGTGAATTTTAATTTGTATTATTTTACTATTTAACATATTTTAATATGCTTTTTAAAGAAAAGAAGTTATTTAGATGCATCTGTTAGTCAAACTGAAAAAAACATCTGGATTTAATCAGAAATTAAAATCATAAAGGAAACTAAACATGAAACTATAGTTAAGATATTTTTTAACTTTAGCAAGTTATTTTCAAATTAAAACTATTATATTCAGCACCAATAAGAATACCATATTTTTTCATTAATCAATATATCTAACTTGTAAGAATTAGGCTCATATTTGACGATAAAAGAGAAATATGAAAATAAATATCTCTAATACTTTTTCATTAATTATAAGCGCTTAGAAATTATTTAGTGAATTATTAATTTAAAAATTATTTAATGATATAAGCAAATTTCACTGTTATCGAATTTACGCAGTCGATAGTATGGAACTTATTCTTTTCATTGGCAATTCCGTAGTAAACTCGATACTGGCTATGCAAAAAATTTTTTTTTAAGTTATACTGTATTGTATTTTAAATTTACAGTTTTCCTGAATTTTATTTTTACAAGCAGTTATTGCAAGCATCATATTGATTAATTTCTTTATAGCATTTTTTAATTTTAAGAAGTTGTAGGATATATTTAGGAAAACTTAAAATTTGGATTTTTAAAATTAAATTTAACAATAAATAATTATCCTATTCAGAATTCTTAAATAATGAAGTGACTGAATTTTTGGTGGTAAAATATAATGTTTATTTAAAAGGCCAAAATAATTTCTAAGAAGTATTTCCTCACATTATACTGTCCTAAAATAATCTCCAGACATTGAAACTTACAGATCAAAAAGGACATCTGGCGTATGCAGGGTATCATATTCCTTAAGGAAAAGCATCTGGAGAACAGAAGTGCAGTACTATTATTATTATTATTCGTTAGAGAGATGAACTATGAATCTCGTGAAGCATTCGTTTGAATCATGAATTTTTCTTTAAATTATTTACAATACAAAGCACATAATTACAAACTAAAATGAGAAATCAATTTATAAAAAAGTATATCAAAATATGCCGGAAAAAAAACGAATACAATACGTATATGGTATTTTGAGTAAGACGACAACACAAAATAGCACTCCAAACGTAAATAAATTTAAAAAGTTGTTATCTAGTTTATTAACAATACTCTCAAAATCGACGAAATTTATAGGAGGAAAAAATACTTCGAAGCCTGAAGTGAAATACAGTGATACCTCGGATCACGAACGTCTCGGTTCACGAACAAATCGGTCTACGAACACCATTTGCGAACAAATTTTGCTTCGCTTTACGAACGATGCTTCGGTTCACGAACACACACGCACGGAGTGCATGGAGC
>AYEL01064382.1:0-15685 GCA_000484575.1 Olivierus martensii
AATAATAATAATAATAATAAAAAAATCAATTACAGAATTCAAATTTGATTTTTTAGTAATATATTGAAATAAATATTATGGTTATAAATCTAACACTTTAACTTCTTATTGTCTCTTATAAAGATTTATAAGAGACAATAAGAAATTATTAAACAAAAGTAGTCTTTTCTTGAAGTATTTAAACAATTTTGAATAAAAAGTTAAGAAATATTTTAAAATTCTTTCACTAAACTTTATAACAAAATAATTTGCACTCTCATCACAACAGAATAAACTTACAAAAATTCAAAGCATATTAATCACTATATACTGAATATACAAGGCATTTTTTATTTCTAAATTAATTTAAAAAATGAGTTTAATAAAAAAAAAACAGCATTTACAAGCATATAGAGAAAAATAATAGAATGCTTGTAAGTGTTGTATTATTCTCAATGAGATAATACTGATAAATACTTTATCTGATCCTTTCATGTTTAAAGTCATTCATGTAGGTAACAGTATTATATCTTCTAGTGTCAATCAAATAATTAGGATAACAGAAAAGTGTTACTGGTAATAATCTTCAATCTTATCTGAAAAATTAGTAATGATAAGCCTCCACAACATTTATTTTATATTTATAAAAATTGAAAAAAGGTATATGTAAATATATGTAGCTAATTGATATTTTACATGACAATATTTTTATGTTATTTCGCATATATTTGGGACTTAGGAATTAGTAACTTCCCAACTGCAAATATATTATACTCAGATTTCATTTTCATATTTAATTTTGATATTTATAATGATAAAATGTATTTTTGGAAACAGAATTGCCATATTTGGCATTAAATCTGTGGGAAATAAGGATTTGACTTATGAAAATTCTACAAGACTCAATTCATTTTCATAAATCATTGATTACTTGTACCTTTATTAGTAAACTTTATTTTTTATTTAATAAACTTTAAAATTGGTTTTCAGAATATTATGAAGATATTTCATAAATATCCTAATAATATTCAGTGATAATTTTTAAAATCCAAGAATCAAACCTTTATTTTTTCTAATTACTTCTTAGTAAATAAGTTCAATATCTATAGCATTTTCCAAGAATATAATCTTTATGCTTTATTTTAAATGGTAATGAATGGATAATTCAAACTGTATTTCAGAAATTATCACGTTTAAATTAATATAATTAATCATTGCTCTATATCTTCTAATTTTTTAATCTTCTTATGAAGTATTTTTATTGACATGAACAATTTTACAATTCAATGAATAAGTTGTTATATATTAGTAAAATTGTCCATTATATCATCTAAAAGCTTTATTGTATGAATTTATTGCTAATATTACATTTAACTTAATTTATATGAATTTATTGCTAATATTACATTTAACTTATTATTTTCATTAGAAAAAATTATATTAGGATAAAGTTAAATGAAAACCAACATCAAACTGCTATAAGATATATTCAGTCAAAAATATTTCCAAATTAATTTCATACTACTAGAAGAGCTAGTGTCATTAATTTACTTATCAGTTATACTGATTTATTTATTATATACTGTATACTATACCATATTATAAATTATAATAAATTTAATCATAAATTATGATAATTTTTCTTTTTAATGATTTGTTTTTAACAAAATATTTTATATAATATTTCAATTTTTAATCAACTCACTGAAATTTCATTTTAAAAGAATTATAGCATATCTACTATAAATAATATCTTTAATTTTTAATCTCATTTTTTACTTAATTTATAAAATTTAATATGAATATAGATATTTTTTTAGAACACTTTTGACAAGTTCATGAAATATTAATGTATATATTTCATTCAAATTAGATAATATTTACCCAAGATATTGCCTCAAAATAAATAAATATCTTTTTTTATTTATTTTTTCTGATTTAATATTATCAATATTAAAGCCAATATCAATCATTTTCAATAGACTTGATCTTGTAGTGTGATAAAATAACACAGTATATTGTATTTATCCAAATCAGATAATAAATATACAAGTTGTTGTGCTGACAAATAAACAGATATCAAACCTAATTCATATTATTTTATTTCATTGGAATGAAACAAAAATAATCCAGTATTAAGTAGAAAAATACAGGATGTCCCAATTGAAACTTACAGATTACAAACATTTTCTAAAATTCACCTCTAGTGCTGGGGAATAGTTTCAATGAAAAAAAAAAAAAAAAGATATATGATCAAGTTTTCTGAGCAGTTTTGTAATGCCCAGCAAGGGAATAGCAGCGGCACTCGAGTCAATTGCTTCCAAAATGAAAACTTTCCATAGAAAGTACATGCAGTGATCTGGTTTACTGAATCCAAATCCACAGTAACTGTTCAAAGGCAATTTCACCAGCTTTCAAGAAAGATGCACCATCTTCAGAGACCAAAGGGACTGAGGAATTGATCCCAGATTCTCTAGAGTGGAAGTACATTATGCTTCCACTGCAGCCATTCAGCCATCTTCTGGGATTATGTCAAAGACAAAGTGTACTTGACAAAGGTGCATGATAACACTGACTTAAATATACGTATCATTGTAGTGGTGGGAACTGTTATTACAGACATGCTGGAATGTACATGGAGATGTCTTGATTTTTTTGAAAAAAATATTTTGAGTTGTAATAAGCAATAGTCACTATTAAAAATATGTAACTCTTTTCACTTCAATCTGTGATTCATTTAGAATTGATAAGTTTCAATTAGAATACCCTGTACTTTATTGTTGCTAAAGAATGTTTTTATGAACAATCTCAACTAATCTACATCAATTTAAATATAATGGCACAATGTCTATAATTTTTGTATAAAAAAAAATTATTTTTTGTACAGTTATTTCCACTTTGTGTGGTTTTGAGTTTCATTGCTCTGTACATTTATAATTTCCCCACACCCAATTAATAATAGCTAGATGGCTATGTGATACAACAATAGCTTATCAATTGGATGACTGATTTCAGTTCCAAGTCCCATCTCACCAATTTTTTCAGGAGGAGTTTATACTGAAAATATTTCTTCATTCATCTGAGGGCTGATTCCACCATGGTGTGAATGGCTTGACATGGATAATTGAAGTAGCCTCATTACTCTATAATTCTAACCTCCAATTAGAGACCAGCAAAAAACAATAAGAAAGGACTCTACCACAGATATGAACAGTCTATAGAGAGTATTGGAAATCCATGCCATTTAGTATCAAATAGAATGGAAGGCAGTATAAAATTCAATAAGAAAACAAAATACTGAAGGAATTTTTAGGCCTAAACTTCAAAGGATGATAACTAAATAGATCCTAATTCTGCCTAAATAACCATTGCTCTTTTCTCTAATGGGGTCATTTTTCCTTATCAACTAATCTCTTCTTGAATAGTGTTACCCTTGATAATAATGGAATTTTAATAATTATTAAAACTGTTATAATCAAGCATTATTTAGGCAGATTTAGGATCTATTTGAATACTGAATGAATTTTGAAAGGCTTTCAACACCTTATGTAAAATTATAGTGGAATTATAGGCAGAATTTACAAACAAAACAATAAACAACATTTGAAAAATCTGCATTTTCTTCTTATATATTCAGAACTTAAAAATCAGTCCAGAAATTGTTCTTATTTCTCAGGCATTATAGCAAGAAATGATTTGAAAATCTATGTTCAAGATGCTTTTGCATTGCTAAACTCTCATGAAACTCACAGCTGACATATTGACAATCTAACTGAAATTCAGAAGCAAAATGCACTTGAAGAATCTAAGGAGCTAGAACCTGACAAGAGGAAAATTGTTTTAAAACTAACTGTGGCACTTGGGTTCAATCAATTATTATTAGACATGGAAGATAATCCAGATTGCCTAACTATAGTCCAAGAGGAAGTGCTTCTTCCCTTAAATTGTTATTTGATGTGTCAATTTCACATTTTTTGTAAACTTTTTTAATTAAATACAGATTAAATATATCCATTCTCATGGTGAAAAATTTATTCAAAACAACATAAACCAGAATATATATATAAATAAATTATAAACAAAAGCAAGTTTATAACCACCTTAATTTAAAATGTTTATTAAAAAGCTTTTTCCAATAACAATCTGCCATCAGTAAATTATTAGTACAATAAACAAACAAATGCAGGAACAGAACATAAATTTAAATTCAATTAACAAAATATTTTAACTTAAAAAATTTATTATCTGGAACATATTATAGTATTTGGATTAAATATTTATTTGATTTTCAAGAAATATTTGAAATTCTTATCAAGAACAATGGAAAATAATACTGTTATATGCAACATTTCGTTACATAGATGTCAATATTATCCTATGGAATTTAGTCCTAACACACGCAGCAGTTTGCTATACAAGTGGAACACAATGTTATTCTATAGAGCTAACAGGCTTAGCAGGTTGGTTTACATCAGAGACGAGTTCAGTAACGAAGCAGTTGATGAATAGCTATTTTGCAGCGGCGCTAGTTGTTGTAGCAATGTAACTGAACGGTGAAGGTGGTAAATCTAACAACAAAATGGCGGAGAATAGTGTAACAACCAAATTGTCAATTATTTCCCCGATTTATTTATGTTGGAATCTGGAAAATATTACAATGTTAAAAAACTGTTGTTATTAATTATCATTTTCCGGTAAAAGTCGGGCTTACGTGTGGGCGAGAAGCGCGGCGTCGCGTGACGCCATCTATATACATTAGAGAATTGAAGATTCGCCGCCCACCGACTAATGTATAAAATACGAATCGACAATTCCGTTATGTTAAAGATTCACTCCAAAAACTATATATTAGAGAATTGAAGATTCGCCGTCCACCGACAGAACTACGTGATCTAAAACAATCTGACCGCGGCGCGACTGGACGCGACGCCGGTTCTAATTCTCTAATGTATACAGATGGCGCCACGCGACGCCGCGCTTCTCGCCCACACGTAAACCCGACTTTTACCTCATTTTCCATTGCATTTTTCGTGTTCGTCCACGAACACATCGAATCGCATATTTCCATACAGTAGTTACTTTTTCAATGGAGGCTGCCTCTTGTCGATTAGGTCTGCAGCTACACTCTATTCCGCTGCGAATTCTAACTTAGCAGTGCTGCGCGCTAAATGGCAGCAGTGCGTTCAGTAGAGGTTGGCTAACTTAGCTATCGCAGCCGCTGCTCTATTGAACTCGCATCAGGAGTGTCCATCCTTTTTGCTTCCTTGGGCCACATTTGATAAAAAAAATATCTCAGGCTACACATAATATACTAATTCTAATGACAGTAGTAAAACAAAAATGTTAATAAATAATAATATATAATTCCACCATGACAAATAAGAAAAATATCATAGCATAATAATCTTAGACTTCTTTCCGATGAAATTTTTTTTTAAATCATTGAGCTGGTCAAGAGGTTTTAATCACTAAAATAAGAAATATTTTAGAAAATAGAAATAGGAAATACAGATTGGTATTTAAATAATAAAAACTTCATTAACTACATGAAGTCCATAAAAATCTCAATATTTTAAGGAAGTTTACGATTTTATTGTTGGGCCGCGGGTTGGATAATCCTGGTTTACATCATGGATGTTTTATATCAATACTGCCTTTAAGAAATTTAATTATCCTTGATTATTTACAAAACGTTTTCAGATTACTGTATTCAGCCCTTTGTAGTTGTCTATTTTTACACTTAAATTACCCAAAACACACAATTTTCTAATGGGATGCAACAAATTAGTTTTATAATTTGAAAAAATGTTCTTTATTTCCATGGTATCGAAGCATTCAATATTCTTCTATAGTATCATCATTGTCGAGTTTTGCGTTCTAAAATCACATATTCTCTAATTTAACAATTATATATTTATAATTGTTAAATTATAAATATAATATATAATCAACTGAATAATAAACAGAATACTGAACGAATCCAATTTTGGTGCTCCCTAAGTTCATTACTTCAACTAATTGGGAATAGTCGGAACATCTGGTATTTCCGGCAAAGATCATGAGGCCACTAACTTTTTAAGTGGAGCAATTTAGACCAGACTGTGGGAAGAATTAATCATTAGGCAATTTTTCCCTTTTATTTTTATTACGAATTCTTCAAGCCCAGCTGTGCAAATTTTGAAAAATTTCGAAAATAAGTTGGTTGGGCAATAAGCATACATATAAGCAGCAATCACGTTGAAATACAATAGTATCGTTCTATTCATAATTGTTTTAGTATAAATATAAACCATTTACTTTTTACAAAAGATTGCAATCAATCAAAAATTATATTTATCCAGAAGAAAATCCAAAAGCTAAAGGGACTACAGCGTATAGATTTTCCAAATAATTTTTAAAAAATTTTCATAACTTATGTGAAAACTCTGAGGTGTCCAGTATATTTACAATAATGACAACGAAGATCAACAAAAAATACAGTATTTAAAATAACATATTCATAAAAAACAGATTCCACACAATTTATGATTAGTGTATTTTAGATTGTGGAATGCTTCAATTCATTATTTTCCTCTATTTAATACTTTTTAATCTAAAATATAGGTAAATGAAGTTGCTGAACTGATCTAATAATAAAAATATAAATGTAACATATGTATTTAAATATTTCTCAACCTCAAATTCTTTTATGTAGTGGTTCTTTAACTTTCCTAGAACGCGGTTCTCCTTCAGAGATCACTCACCCTCGCGCACCCCCATTTTCATTCCCTCATAATTTATTCTTAGCTTTAAAGAGTAAATCCTCTTGTCTTAGTATTTTTCCGAACCTTTGTGGAACACTGGCAGGCCTTCTGTTAGGGTCCCGCGGACCCCCAGGGATCTGCAGTTGTATTATTTCTATTCAATCAAACAACTTTAGTCTCATTCACATTAATCAAGTTGAATATAATCAACTTTCTTGAAGGCAAGAAATTTGAAGCGAATCGTCTCTTGATCAAATTACTGAAGCAAGTAGATTAAATCGAAATGTCAACTGAAATAACACGTGTGGGAGTCCTTTTAACTAGCACCCAGCTTTGGTTTTTGGCGCTCTTTTTGCTTATTGTTGCCACCAAGGCTGCCACTGATAAAGACATAGTTGCTATTTAATAGTTCTGTCAAAAATTATCAGAAATTAAACTTTAATAGGATCACTTTAGACCAAAAATTGATGGAAAAAAGCAATCTATAGTTTTGAAATGCAATAGAACTGTTCCACTCGTAATTATCTAAAAAAACTCCTTTACTTTATAATCAATCAAAAAAAATAATACAGTAAGACCCCGCTTAACGCTGTTTCGATATTACACGGTATTTTTTAATTCTATATTTTTTATTAATTCACTTTGCCAGGGTTTTTCAAACCCTTATACCCATATAATCCGAAATCGCACGACTTTGTTGCTTTGATACTCCTAGGCCATCTTGCAGTGCGTTTGCTATCAGTGCCGTGCAGTACATATGAAAACCTGCTGCGAAACATACAACGGATTTTCTCAAAACAAGTTTATCCACTATTACGGAAATTACAAATCAATTTATACAAAATGATCCAAATTTTGATAGAAGTTCAGCGGCAAGACTTCGTCTTGCCGCTGAACTTCTATCAAAATTCGATATCTCGCTACCGGCAATTGCTTGCCGAACGAGAGGAAAAGGTAAACGACATCAGATGACTTCTTAACGAAAAACAAATTGTCAAATGAGGAAGAACCTTCCTCATCACAAACATAAATTATTTACTCGATTTTTGATGTTAATGATTTACGAATACAAATCGACATTAGCAATTAAAAAATGCCTATAATTAATGCAATACAATAGTAATAATACATGTTATCTATGAATACAAATCGATATTAGCAATAAAAAATGTCAATAATCAATGTAATACTATAGTATTACATTGATAATATCTTTTTTATTTTGTAAAATGTATTGTTACATTTAATTTTTTATTCAATGTCCTGTTTCACCTATCCCCATTATTTACGTGTTAAGATAATCTCGTTTAATGCAGTTTCATTTAGCGCTTATTTTTCTTGGAACGTATCCCCCGCGTTAAGCAGAATCTTACTGTACTCCAGAAACAGATTCATAGTAGAAAAACGATTTAATTAATATGCTGTATACTGTATATATATTTTTAATTACAGTACATAATATAAGAGGATGGAATTTTTACATTGGTCTAATAATTAAAAAATATATTTATTAAAAATAAATTTTATATTTATTATTAGTCAAATTTGTACACCATTGACTAATGGTACATTTTATATTTTATACTTATCCCGGAAAAAATATTCTAATCCAAAAAATTTTTCTCGTACTATACCCACTCGAGACAACCTTGTCGTCTTTTAACACACAGTTAAAGTCAGTTTGAAATTATTGAAGTCAAGTAAAGATTCGCATTATTCAAGTTCTTTCAAGGCAAGTAAAAAGTAGAACAAGAGTCTATCTTGAAATTTGAAAACATCTTTCCGTATTACTTGAAATAAGACATTCACATTAGGAAAATCTTTTCAAGTTGGTTGCGTCAAACAACTTGATTAATGTGAATAAGATTTTTGGCTCAACATTCAAGATGGATTTGGATATATCAATATATAAATCAAGTTACAGTTCATATTATTCAACTTGCCATGAAGATAAATCAACAGAAAACGAACACCCATCTATTTGAAACTGGAAAACACCTTTCCATTTTATTTGAATTCAGGTAAATCAGCCCACATAGCCAAAATTCTTTCTAGTTGCTTAACATGAGCAATTTAATTCCAAATAACATGATTAGTGAGAACTTGATTTAAAACAACTTTACTCTTACTTATCATTGATTTTTTTTCTAAAATTTTGCATTATTATTCTAGATTTACAATAAAATTCACATAATTTCAACTTTACTCTTACTTATCACTGATTTTTTTTCTAAAATTTTGCATTATTATTCTAGATTTACAATAAAATTCACATAATTATACTTTCCATATTCAGGATATTAAGAAACGAGAAAATGGAGAAGTTATTTTTTAAACATTTTATCGCAAATATGATCTACTACAGCAGTCTCAAATTCGTGGCTCCTTATGCCATTTAATGCGACTCACGTAGCATTATTCGCAAGAGAATATGAAAAATATTTTTAAAAAATCCCAAATGTTTTAATAAAATATTTCAAAAAATCTCTTAAAGTATTTTATAAATTATTACATATTAAAATTCAATAAAATAGAACTTTTTAATACAAAAATTCCACTGAAATTTATAAAGACTATCATCATTTATAAATAATTTTATAACTGAATATGGATTAAAACATATCATTTTAAAGAAATTAAAAGGGAACTAATTAACTTATTCAATCCTTCAGTTTAACTCGTAAAAAATTTCCCCCGAAAAATATTAATTTTAAATTTAAACGCGGCCTCCAAACAAAGATATCCAAAATTGCGCTTTGAAAAGAACGAGTTTGAGATCACTGGTCTACTTACAATAAAAAACAAAACTAAAAATTTGCTTATAAGGAAAGGAATCATTCGAGTTAATCATAAACACGTTACAACAGATTTAGTTATAAATTTATCTTATGTGGCAATAATAGGGTTTTTAACTTTTCATATACTATACAAAATACTCTGCATTAAATATACAGTAAAATGAAATACTATATCAAAATAAATTTTTGGATAAAAATTACTCAGAAAAGATAACATTAAAAACATAAATTAATGAATTTGTGATGATCAATTACCCCTCTGTACCAAGCCCACAATATCGCATAACAGACTAAGATATCCTAAAGAACAACAATAGAATTGTCGACTGGATAGGCGCGGTGGATTCGTGCTGTTTTTCCATCCTGGGAATCCAGATTCAATTCCCGGTCTCATACTCTGTTTATTGTGTGTCAATAATAGGGTTTTTAACTTTTCATGTACTATACAGAATACTCTGCATTAAATATACAGTAAAATGAAATACTATATCAAAATAAATTTTTGGATAAAAATTACTCAGAAAAGATAACATTAAAAACATAAATTAATGAATTTGTGATGATCAATTACCCCTCTGTACCAAGCCCACAATATCGCATAACAGACTAAGATATCCTAAAGAACAACAACAGAATTGTCGACTGGATAGGCGCGGTGGAATCGTGCTGTTTTTCCATCCTGGGAATCCAGATTCAATTCCCGGTCTCATACTCTGTTTATTAGAAAGAATCCGGGACCGGATCATTGAATTTCATCCTCCAACTGATAGCTGTCCTCATCATGTGTGTGGTTGGCCAGTCGTGGGCATTGGAATGCCCCATCGCTTAGTATCCATCAGGTGGAAAGCAGCGTTAAAACACACAAGAAAAAAAGTCAATTAAAAACTTGAGAAAAGGAATCAGTAATCATAATAATTTACACACGAAATACAATTTGTTTTTATGATCATTTTTAACATAATAATAAAACAGAAAATATATTTTTAAAATTTTATATAAATTTTAAAATATTTCTATAAACTTTTCTTGATAAAAATTAAAAATTTTAAGAGATTTTAATCTGAAATTCAAAAACTTTGTTTGAATTAAATTTCAATCTATGTAAATTATCATTAAAGTTATGTATAAAATTATCAAAAGTTAAAAAATATATACTGTATATACAGTATATCAGAAAAAACATGGTTTTGATTACAGTATTTGAAGTTGATTTCGTTGAAGTCGCATCTACAGTTTCAGTTGTTCTTTAACAAATTTCAAAATTTATAGAATTTTATGAACTAATGAGTCTATATATCTTTCCGCTCTTCAATTTGAAAAGACTTATTTGGAGGAACATTGAAATTCGTAATGTTGTGATATTATGTACTATACCTACCGAAAACTTAAACATTTTACCAATCTTTATTGTATCCCAGAATTTTAATTAAAAAATTATTTCATGCATTGATTTGTTATTTCAAACTTCATGTTTATTGAAACATTATATCATCATCAAATGAATTAAAACTGGTAGAAATTATTTCTTTCTAGATTTTATTAAAAGTATAAAATCGTGGGATCAAATATTATGTGACAGGCACGTCATCAGTGAGCTTACGTGATGTCATATTATTTTTTTTGCATTATGGGATCATGTGACAACATTCCGATTTCGTACAAAATCATTTTGCCATATAATTTATCTATTATACCATTTGGAATTAATTAGCTGATCACGATCACGTCACGTAGCCGCAGTAATGATGTTACAGCGACGTCATCCCATTGTTACGTCATCATGAAGTTGCATTGATGCAAATATGACATCAAAAAAATTCGATGTCACGCTGAATTTGAATGAAGACATTTTCGCGTTGCCATTCAAAACTGCCTCACCCCTGGGACGATCTCGACTCAGGATAGCCTATGTTATTTGTGGGGTCGAGGAAAGTTTTCATATAAAGTTTAGTCCCGAGAGATCAAACGGCGTAGAAGCATTTGCCGAATAAAGAGACATTGTATTTTATATATATAGATTTTAAATCTACGAATTAGGTCATTACAAAATACATCATTGTACTTCTTTCTCCGTAACTCACAAATAGAAGGAGGTATACTAAAATGTACTATTTCATATCTGAATAAAATATAATAAATGGTAAGGCTAATGATGATAAATGGTAATAATAAAATTAACCCGTTTACTTCTTACTATATTTTTTAGAGTGAATGAATTCACTATTAATTATCGATCTTTTTCCAAACAGAAGTCATAAATCAATTTTACAGCATTCACCATTATTATTAAGCATGCAAAGTTTAAAACTTGAAGTAATAGCAGCATCTTGTGATATACAGCATGTACTAAATTTATAAATAAAAGAGTTTTTATATGGCATTATAAATATAAGTGCTATACAGTATTATAGATGACATGAGAAACGCAGCTACATCATTCTATTACGAATCCAGATATGAAGACATTGGGAATAACTTCTGATAAAAGTATGTATATAGTACCGTAATACCCCGAAGTTACGCGATAGGGTGGGACCGACGAAAATCGCGTAAGTCCGGGTACAACTTTGCATATAAATACATATAAATTTGGTTTAATTGGGACGGACTAACAAAAACACTAGTTTAAAAGAAAAATATTTAATAAAATTGCAGTTCTAAAAAAAAATACTAGTTTAGAAGAAAAATATTTAAAATTGCAGTTCTTTATACATATTAATACAAAATATTAAAAAAAAATAAATAAGTTACGTAAAAAATTCTTCACTTTTACTTGATAATCAAGTAAAAGTGGAGAATTTCAGCATAATTCAGCCATAATTTCAGTATTTTTTCCATCTCAGCAATATCGCAATGGCGTTTAACGAATTATGCTTGAGTTAACAGTTGAGCATTTTTCACCGTATCGAGAATTTTTTCATTATCTTTTATGATTGTTCTTATTGCGGATTCCAGTAGCTCAAACTTCTTTGCCAATTCACAAATTTTCATTGTTATCAAAATCCTTGATAATGTCAAGTTTACATTCCAAAGATCTAGTAATCATTTTCTTACTGGGTGCAGGAGAATCAGATTTACTTCGTTTGGACGACATAGATTTTTTAAGATTTAGAAAACACACAACAAAACAATCTTAACTTTCGCCGATAGTAGAATAGTAATCGTGAACGTAGAGTTCGCGCAAAACGCGTCCAATGCGTATCACAGCATGATAATGTACAGCAGTGTTGCCAAACGAAAAAATCAAGAACTGCATAACTTCGAGTTCGCGTAAGTCATTGTATTACTGTATATATATATATTTTTTATTTATGTTAATATTCTAATATAAGATTTCTACCGTTTAAATTAACAATGAATAATATTCATTTAAAAACTTTTTGTTGACGATGATATGAATAAATATTTACTAAAAAATTTTCCATTTAGAATAATTTTTTATGTTTTGAGAGAAAGCGATTTACTAAATTTTACGATTATTTTTATCGCTAAAAATTGAAAGTCACAATATTTATTCTACCATTATCTGAAAACATACTTATTCAATAAAATCGAATTTCAGGAATCTCACATTACAACGAATCTTAACAATATAACACAATATTTTTAAATATTTCTTAAAAATTCTACATTTCGTTACAAATAAATTCATACATTATAGAAGACCTTAAAATATATGGCATTATAACAAAAAAAATCTGATTTTTAATGTTTCAGCTCGAAAGTTTCTTTTAGTTT
The DNA here is from genome assembly GCA_000484575.1 of Olivierus martensii. Classification (NCBI taxonomy): domain Eukaryota; kingdom Metazoa; phylum Arthropoda; class Arachnida; order Scorpiones; family Buthidae; genus Olivierus; species Olivierus martensii. The sequence goes on from AYEL01064382.1 coordinate 13,259, forward strand.
TAAAATTTAATTAAAAAAAAAATGTTAATGTAATTGAATTTAATAGTTGCAAGAGGAGAGATTTAGAAATATAAAAATGTAAAATTTGAAACTCGTTTAATTATTTTAATTAAATTATACGTTTTATATATATATACAGATATACAGTATATATCATATTTATTTTTTGTCTCAAATATAGGAATATCAAATTTTCAGGATAAATAGATCGTATTTCTAAGTAATTTAAGATGAAATGATAATTGAATATAAAAAACATAAAATTTATTTTTTCACATTTTCCAAAATGACTTGCTTTTTATACAATATGATTATCAAATAAAAAACAATTAACAGATTTAACTGTAATAAAAAATTTTTTAATTACAGTATATTTTAAATACATGAAAAAATGTATTTTATTTACTACTCATAAGCTTACTAAAAAAACATTAATGTTCAGTAAACCCTGCAGTGTTACAAAAATAAGATAAAACTGCTTAAAAAATTAAACTGTTATTAATTTTTCTATTTTCTTATTAATTAAACTAATAAAACAATACTGTATTTTATTTCTTCAAGTTCAAATGAAATAAAATATTTTTATCGTGTGTTCTTTTTTGTTGAACGTTTAGTTAGTACAAATAAAATGAAAAAGAAAGATAACAATTAAGTATATTTACTAAAAGCAAAAAATTAATAAAAAATTAATATATTGGTTAATTTGAATATTTTTATCTTTTAAGACACATTCGTTTTCGGTATTAATTTCAAATAGAATATTGCATTTATAATTCAGAAAATAAGTATTATAGGAATATGAAAAGTTACAATTTAAATGAAACGTAATATATCAATAGTTAGCATATGGATAAGCAAAGCTGATGTAGAATAGTTGACAGTGGTTAAAAACGTTTCTTTGTGTATGTAGCAATATTTTAACATTTATCAGAATTATTTCTATTTTAACTTTAAAAATTTTAATAATGAAGTAATTATAAAGTAGCAAATAAAGTTATATGAAAAAGAAATTAAAATCTGGAATAAGAAAAATAAACAGAAAAAATAGGGAAAGAATAATTTTATCTTGAAAAATACTGAAAATAAATAATTACATAAACTAAATATATGATGATTGAGCCCATGTCCAGGTTCATTATTCTTTTTTATAGTCTCCTTTTTGTTTAATTTTTTGTCTTTGGCAATCACTAATATTTTTCAAAGGCACTTCTGAATTTCATATATTTTAAAGCCCTGGATAAAATACAGAATTGTTTAGACCAGCAATGGCAAACATTTTTAAGAGCATGTGCCAAAACTAACTAAATTTTTGTAAAAAAACTATTCCTTGTGTTCAAAGTTGAATGTTAATTTTAAAAAAAATATATCAGCTCCAAGATTTGCCCAAAAAATTTGTCAGCATGGCATAGGTTTGTCATCACTGTTCTAGACCATTATATACAGATAGTAATTATTTTTGCAGTTTGTAAGCAAAATTTTATATGTTCAAATCTTTTGAACTTAAGTTCATTCAAATATTCCTAATCTAGCCAAATTTTACCTCTAGTGACTAATTTTAGGTCAGTTTAGACTTTCATTAGGGGTAAAATTTAGCTAGATTAGGAATATTTGGATAAAAAAGTCTCCTAGTTAGATTCAATTATGATTTGTTAAATTCATTCTATTCAAAATATAATCATGAGGATAGATTAGGAATATTTGGATAAAAAAGTTTCCTAGTTAGATTCAATTATGATTTGTTAAATTCATTCTATTCAAAATATAATCATGAGAATAATTGGGATCAAAAATAGACATTTATCAAGATAGGTCAAAATTTTTTCCTATCTTGATAAGTGTCTTGTTTAATACTGAAGAATCCAAAAGTATCTCAAAAGAGCTTAAAAATTAAAAACTTGTTTAGCATTTTATTTTTTTTTATCACTTAATAAAATAATTTTAATTTTGATGATTTATAACAGCATTTTTATTTTAAAAGTATATTTTATAATACTGTAATATATAATTCAGATGATTTTCAAGTCATTCAGTATTAAAAATGTCACTATAAAATTTGACAATACAATGGTAACTAATTATCTATGTTTGACAAGTAGGATCCATGTACACAATAATATAAAAGAAAAAAAATTTGCTTTTAATTAAAAAAATTTTGTAATAAGCATAATTTACTTTTTAAATGTACTCTTTTAAGTTTTAAAAACTCTTCATATGCATTCAGATTGTATTGGATTGAACTGTATTGTACTGTACTGTACTGGAAAAATAAAACAGTGTTTGGTTTAAAAATGTAAACTAATCATCTTATCACCAATAGTTTTTCTCAAATTTATTATTAAAAATATATAAAACATATTATTGCATAAAATATTCAGAGCTTTTTTAAAGTTTATTTTAAATATAAAATATTAAATATCAATATAAAAT
>AYEL01064385.1:0-19425 GCA_000484575.1 Olivierus martensii
TGCGGTGGATGGAGACTAATGAAATTAATATTAAAATAAGTTCGAATACGAAAGTGGGAACTGAAGGGGCGCGGGTCCGAACACAATGTGGAGATTTGGGAGGTATCCCAACCTTCACATTAGGTTAAGCAAAAGTGTATTTATATCCATAGAATGTAATTTCAACTTCTTTCTTGCTCCTTTCTTTAATTCTGATTCCTTTCCTTTAATTTAGTTTGTTGCATGTTTTTCATTACTTTCATATGTCACTTCTTGAAATAGCAATGATTTTCTGCTTGATTTATAATCCATTCCAGTTCATATTTTTGGCCATCTGGATATTATAATGTATGTCCAAAAGTTCTATGCTGGTCTTAACAAAAATTCTCTCTCTACACAAATTCTTTGATGTCAGAGAGCAAATGTCGTTTCTAATTAGTTGTTTTGATAGAGAGAGAGAATTTTGTTCTTATAAGTCAATGTTGCAATACATTTAAGAAAACAATTTGGTAAAATCTTACCTCAGTGATATTATTTTGGTGTACAGCACTGGTATTATTTGCTTTAAATACAAAAATTTACTACTTTTATCTTTTGCTTTTGGTGAATGTTTCTTTAATTTAATAAAGCACCATATTAATATTGCATCTTCGTTCTGCATTTAATGATATAATCAGTTCACTTCCCATTTCTCTTAATGATTGCTTCAATATGTTCGCTATTCTTTTCTCTGAAACAGAGTAACTTGTTTCTTCACTAAAACTATCGAAGCTTATAACTGTTGTATGGTGTAATTAGATAAATAATCACATCTGTCTACCATCATTTTCTTCAAATAGTGAGTTTTGCAGTATTGAAGAAATGCAATGTAAGGGGTTAATTTCATTGGCTGGAATGAGATTCATGTTGTATACACATCAATTCTAAGCATCATAGGAAAATAATGACGGTTCCTAAGAGACAATGACTGCAACATTGTTTAAAACTTAATAATCTCTCTGTTGTTTCTGTGGAAAGATTGTTCCTCTATAGAGAAGGAAAATCATCTCTATGGAAAGACAGACTAGTATAGACCCCAGACATTTCAATAATGTTTTAAATAGTAACGTTTTGTAAATCCATCGTAAATCCATAAACGATGGATTTACAAAACGTTACTATTTAAAACTAATTATAGAATTTATTTTTTCTTCTTTTTGATTCAGCTATTACGTATAAACCAAGATACTATGTAGCTTTTCTATATATTTCAGGGCAATAGTCACCATCTTTTATATTGTATGAGCATATCTAAATATGTTATCTTTGATTTGATCCATTTTTGCAATTTTAATTCCAGGCCTAAACTTTAGTCAGATAATTTTTATTCCAAGTCTATGCTACTCAATTCTCCTTCCTTTATGGCAATATTATCATCCATGTATCTCTTATACAGTTAGAAGTTTCTTTGTAGGTGGTTCATAATTCTAACTATATAAGAGATACATAGATGTTGAGGATTAAATTGCAAAAAATACTTTCCATTAAAAAAATTTTATTACATTTCTGAGACCAAAAGAATGGCAACCATTTTTCATTGAAATATGTTCAAAATACCATCTGATTACATAAAAGAAGAAAAAATAAATTCTATAATTAGTGTTAAGAATTTAATGAAGAAGCCACTGCCTATATGCAATTATTATAAAAATTTCTGTTAGTATAAGCCAGCATGCTACTGTTTATTACCTGCAGTATCCAAGTTCAATTCTGAGTCTTGTATCTACAAATGTTTCAGAGAAAGCTGACCCCTGTCAGTCAATCCCTATCCTTTAAAAACAGCTATAAAGTAAAGCAGTCATTACCTAGATTCTCCAAGGTGGGAACCGTGGAGGATCTAAGTTCAATTTCAGGTCTCACATCTCCAGATTTTTCAGATAGAGTACAGGCACAGCCTGCTGAACCCATCCTTCAATCTTCCAGTTGACCTCATTGGTATTAATAATAATAATAATAATAATAATAATAATACCGAACACTACAAAAAGCATCACTACTCAATACATGCAACATAGTAAGAAAGTTTCTCACACTACACAGACAATTAACATACCATTAAACATCACAAGTAGCTATGTCTAATAGCTATAAGACATAGCTACTTGTGATGTTTAATCTCCGGGTTATCTACTTGTGATGTTTCTCATCTACTTGTGATTTTGATCATCTACTTGTGATGTTAACTCCGGGTTAAAGTGGTATGTAGGACTCGTGTCCGACATAGCACTTTAACCCGGAGTTACTCCGTGCCCACATTGATGTACTATAAAATAATAATAATAATAATAATAATAATCCTGAATCCTGCTAAGCTGCCTCAAAGTGGCGGAGGGGTGTACGTGGGCGGAATAGGCGATGCAAGTCAGAAATCCTTTTCTGGTAGAGTCACCCTGGGCTAGAAGGCTTTTCCACTATGCTTAACTAAATGCTAGCAGGTGTCCCCACCTCGGTGGTGTTTTTTCTAGTTTACTATGATACAAAGCAGAAACGAAAGCACACCAGCTCGGACATCGCCCGAGTTAACAAGGTCCGCGTCTGTGAGTTAGGCAGAGGCTAACATTCGGAAAGTTTACTACAGTCTCCCTTGGCCACTGGTGGCAAAAGCAGCACCAACCCAAGTCAGGCTACTGCAATACAAATATCCACAATAGGGAATGGGTCACCACATCAGAGCCCAATCAGCCAATGTGTTTCCCTGGAAACTCAACCAGAGACCACCAAGGCTGGAAAACCACACCAACGCATGAAATGGACAACTGACTTGAACAAATTCATCATGTGTACATACTACACAATTACAAAATTAGAAACTGACATTACAGGGTATAGAAGGGAACTCTATGACAAATTCACATGCAGATACCCAAACATCACAGTTACAGAACAACGCATAGCAAATCAAAGAAGACTACACAAAAGCCTCACAACACTAGATCTACAAGACATATATAACATTACAAAAAGCATCTCTACTCAATACATGCAACATAGTAAGAGTTTCTCAACACTGACATAGACAGTTAGTTAAATTACAATTAAACATCACAAGTAGCTATGTTTTGACTTGTGTCTGACATAGCACTTTGGTCCGGAGATACTCCGTGCCCACATTGATGTTAATATAATAATAGGCACTGGAATGCCTTGCCACTGAGTAACTGTTTATGGAAAATGACTTAAAATTATAAGTATATAATAGCAGTATTATTTACTAGTCTTTGACTAGAAAACAGTATAAAAACTGGAAAGACAGAAAATTTCTCCAGTAAGTCAATATTGCAAGAGTTAGAAATTTCATAAAGTATTCTTTTTTAAAAACATCAATCATAATAATTCACAACAAGCATTAATCAAAAACAAATAGAATAAAGTATTACATGATTCATCAAAAAATAAATACAATATAACATAAAAGATTTTAAATACAATGAAAATGCCATTTCATAATGTTCATATAAACTAGTGTTGAACATTGAATATCAATGTTTTAAAAACATTGATGTTTTGATATCAATGTTCAATGTTTTAGACATTGATGTTTGTTTAGAGGTTGATGTTTTATGAACATCAATGTTTTGGTATTGATATTTGATGTTTTTTCTGTTTATGTAGTAGAATTGATGTTTGAGTTAAGTAATATTACATAATATTTTTATAAATGGAATTTTTTATAATTGGTAATGATTTTATTTAATTTTTTAGTTTTGCATTAGGAAAACCGAACAAAACATCTGGCAATATTGATTTAGTGCTTATATTTATTACGTAAGACACTTTATTATCGTCATTTAATTAATATTCGAAATACTTTCAGTTTCTTTTTTTATTTCAAAGTATTTAACCTTTGTGGCTCAGTAATATGCCTCTGAAAACATTTCTGTGGCAACATTTTTCTAAAAATAAAAGTAATTCTGCAACTTGAATATATTATTCAAAAAAACTGAAAACTAGTGGTAATACCATGAATTTAAGGTGTCATCTTTAAAGCAAACATCCACAACTTCTTGGAGTTCAGAAAGACTTGCAGAAGGAAGAAAAATGTTATCAAGACACTGACGAAGCATCATCGTCACACAGGAAAACAAAGAAAAATTTCTGAGACGTTTAGGAGCATTGAGGAGTTCAAATCAGTGAATCAGCAGAAAATAAGGTAAATCAAGCTCTTTTATTTATGGTGTGCAAAGACGACAAATAAGCCATTGAGTATTTGGATCGTGAAGATTTTCAACATTCCGTAAAAAAATAACATCTTCGTACAAAATTCCTTCTCGACCAATAATTAAAAGATTAATTTCCAATAAATATAGTAATATGGTATTCATAGTCAAACAACATCTCAAGCAAAAATTTTGCTTATTGACAACCGATTTATGCATGGACACACATCCAGAACAAGAGTTAAATTAGCTTGACCGTCCACTTTATAGATGAGGAAAATAATTTATGCAATGTAGCATTGGATTTTTTATATTGAAAGAACAGTATATTAGCGAGTATCTAGCTAATATACTAAAGCAGTTGATAAAATACTGGGAAATAGATGAAGAATATTGTCAATGCAGCTGTTACTGATAATGCACAAAAAATAAAAATAAAAAAACATCAATGTTTTTGGGACCAATGTTTTCCTATCGATGTTCAACACTAATAGAAACTGAACATCACTGTAAAAACCAATTAATACAGCACTAATAAGCAGGAATAACATGAAAACACTTTATAAAGAGAAATACTTTTGGAAAATTTCATCATCAGCATAATACATCATATATTAAGGAAACAGAATTATGCATCGAGTATCTTAAGAATTTATACAATATTCTTAGAATAAATTCAAAAATTTTTTAAATTAATATATTAACTATAAATAGGTATATGATTTTAAACAATATTAATAGAAAAAACTTAAAAATATTCAATATTTAGATGCTAAAAGTAATAAATGCTAGAGCTTATATTAAAATTGTTTACTTTATATTTCTGGCATACCATGCTGGTGAAAAATTTTCTGGAAGTGTATCATTAATCAGATCTTTGTTTTTTTCCATTTTTAGAATCTCAAGTGTTTCTGCTAAATACTTGTTTTCATAATTATCAACTTTAACTAATTAATTAATTAAAGACTAAATTAATAGTTTTCTTAGCCTTTCTTGCTAAGCAACAGCTTTAGCAAGAAAGGCTTATGAAAACAATATAAATATTAAATGGGATGAAGTTAGAGTTCTTAGAAAAGTTAATAATTATGAAAAACAAATATTTAGCAGAAGTGCTTGAGATTCTAAAAAGAGAAAAACACAAAGATCTAATTAATGATAGACCTCCAGAAACATAATATAAATAAACAAGCAATAAGGCGGGAATAAAAATAACCAAAACATATAAGTTTTACAGTAGTAGCACTTTCGATTTTTATTTAAATCCTCTTCAGCTACATAAAGATAAGAACAACAAAATAAATTCTACCAAATGCAAAAAGAATTTTTAACTTTAAATGGTGTTGCTATAGCAACTAAAATATACATTTTACAATATAACAAATTAAGCATTACTTACAAATCATAAACATAAAAATGAAAAATAAATAGTTAAATGCCATATATATATATATATATATAATATCACAAAAATAAAACACACAACATTAATTTAAAGAAGAAAAATAATACCAATAAAAAATGATCAAAACAGTTCTATAAGAGAGAGTTATACTACCAACATTGCCTGTTACTCATCACTTCCACATGTTGTTAACTGTTGAAGGGTTCACTATATTAATTGGTTTGATGTTCTCATTACATTTATTAAAGATTGTCAAGGCTTCAGCAACCCTGCCTCTCCTAGGATCTTCTCCTAGGGTCACTGAAGCCTTGACAATCTTTAATAAACGTAATGACAACATCAAACCACTTAATATAGATATAAGATGCCAAAAATAATAAATTCAATTGAACCTAATTCATCTAAATATACCCTTTATGCTTTTAACTAAAATTTTATAATTTGAAATAAATTTTGCCTAATATTAGCACTATCTTGGAATTAAAAAAGTAGTTAAATTGAGAGTGATGTCATCTATAAATTAATAATTAAAATTCTATGTCAATTATTAATTCATAGGATTTAGTTTATAATGAATTCAGTAGAACATTATTAAATTATAATAATGTGTTTAGAAATAAAAAAGATTATATCTTGAAGATTATCATCATCGAATAAAACAATACACAATATTAATGTTTTTTATTAATGAAATAAATAAAAATTTAAAAAAAAAAGACAACCTCATCATTTACAGGCTTAATATAAGGATCAAATCCATTAACATTTTCATCCACCATTCGAAGTGCTTTTTGAAATGCTTCCTCAAAATTACGACCAATAGCCATAACTTCTCCAACGCTTTTCATTGAACTGCCAATCTAAAATAAATTTAAGTTACAAAACATATAAACAGCATACTCATATGAAAGATATTCTACAAACTATTGAATATTTTAAGAAACTTATTAATAGAACATATGCATAACAAAAATTGAATTCTTTAACTAAATGATATATTATGAAATCAAAATATCATCATCAAATAAAAATTTTTATCTAGAATAGAATATACATATAATGAAAATAATATTTAAAGATAATTCCTCAATTTTCTATCAACAAATTATTTTTAACAGATAAAAGAATTTTAATTGGTTTCAATTACAAATACAAAAAAATTATGCTTGAAATAACTCAAAATATTCACAAAACATTATTATGATAAAATTTCTAAAAATTAGAAATTACTAATAATAATTTACATACTAATTCAATCACTTATTAGATCTTTTAATTATCATCATACAGAGTTTAACTTATATCAAATATTATGCATATACAAGGGCAATCCCAAAAATAAGGTCTCCCATTTTTTGGGAACGTAGTGAAACTGTTAGTATGGTTGTTGGCCACACTGTTGTGAGTGGCGCTTCCTACACTTCTAGATAAGCATGCGCACCCTTTGCTGGGATGTTTCAGTCTTGGCTTGAGAGCCATTCAAAATGGAGCTCCCGTTGAACGCTACCGCCAAGTGCGAAGTTCGTGCAGTTATTTGCTTTTTGAACACAAAAGGTGTTCAACCAGTTGAAATTCATCGCCAATTGATGGAAGTGTATGGACAGTTGTGCATGGATGTCAAAAAAGTTCCCAAGTGGTGTAGAGAGTTTACAGCCAGTCGTACTGAAATTGACGACCAAGAAAGTAGTAGTAAACCGTCAATTTCCAACAAGACAGTCGCAAAGGTTGAGGAAAACATGTGTAAAGATCAGAGGATCAATCTGGATGCTCTCTGCATGTTGGTTCCTGAGGTTTCCCGAAGTACCATCCACAGGATTCTAACGGAAAAGTTGGAATATCTGAAGGTTTGCCCAAGATGGGTACTACGTATGTTGACAGTAGTCCACAAATGGTAACGAGTTGATTCTTCCCGCGAATTTCTTCACTGCTATGCAGATGAAAAGGACAACTTCTTGGACTCAATTGTCATGGGTGACAAAACCTGGGCATTCCATTTTACACCTGAGACCAAACAACAGTCATGTGAGTGACGGCAACGAGTTGATTCTTCCCGCAAATTTATTTGCCGCTATGCAGATGAAAAGAACAACTTCTTGGACTCAATTGTCACGGGTGACAAAACCTGGGCATTCCATTTTACACCTGAGACCAAACAACAGTCATGTGAGTGGCGGCATCCCTCTTCACTCAAGCTGCAAAAATTCAAACAAACACAGTCTGCCGGTAAAGTCATGGCAACTGTGTTTTGGGACCAGAAGGGGGTATTGTTGGTTGACTTTCAGCCTGCTGGGACCACAATAAATGCTGACAGGTACTGTGAAACACTGAAGAAACTCAGAAGGGCAATTCAGAATCAGAGAAGAGGAATATTGAGTAAGGGTGTAAGCATTCACCACAACAATGCCCGCCCACACATCGCCCGTCAAACCGTCGCTCTCCTGCAAAACTTTGATTGGAACGTCATCAGTCACCCACCATATAGTCTCGACTTGGCACCCAGCGACTACTACCTGTTCCCTAGGTTGAAAGAGCATTTGTCTGGACGGCAGTTCTGCTCTGACGACAAGGTGAAAGATGAGGTTCAAGGCTTCCTGAAGGACATGGTGAGCTGGTATGACATGGGCATTGTAAAACTGCCACAGCGTCTACAAAAATGGTGATTATGTAGAAAAATAAGGCAGTCTTCAATCTTTAAACTGATGTAAGTATTATAGAAAATAAACGATTGTTTGTATATCTAAAAATATAGGAGACGTTATTTTTGGGATTGCCCTCATAATACCTACAATTGCCCTCAAAAATTTACACACCTTGAAAAATATTTGCAGTTTTTGAATAAATTGAAAAACAAATGACTTAACAAAAATTATCCTTCACCAAAGTTTACTCCTCAGAATGGGAAATAAAGCATTATTTCAAAATAATCCATTTTAATTTGCAGAAAATATCATCAAACAAAAAATAATACATAAATCAAAAGTATTCATATCATTGGAATTAATAACATGTTGATGAAACTTTTGTAGTAATGAATGCTTTAAGACAATTGGGATAGCCCCTAATAAGCTTTTCACATGTGCCAATAGAAATTTAGATCATTCTTCAATATAGAATTGTTCCAATTCACTCAATTTTTTAGCATCTTTGTTGTGTACAACTGTTTTCAAATGATGCCAAAGATTCTCTATTGGATTAAGGTCTGGACTTTGGCTGGGCCATTCCAGAATGTTGATTTTATTCTTTAGCAATTCTTGTGTAGATTTTGACAAATATTTGGAATAATTATCAGACTGGAACAATCAATTGCACTGTAAACCAAGTTTTCTACAAAAGGCTTCAGATGATCAAGTAATATCTTTTGATAGCAAGAGAATCCATTGTGCCATGTATACAAGTCAAATCTCTGGTTCCATTTATTGAAAAGAAATCCTATAGCAGAATATTTCCACCACATTTCACAGTAGGGATGGTGGTTTTTTTCTACAAATATATCATTCTTCTTTTTTCAAACAAAATGTGTGTTGGCATGATCAAACAATTCTACTTTTGTTTCATCACTCCATGACACTTTGCTCTAGAAATAATATTCATTACCTTCATGCTATTTGGCAAAACCTCAGTCAATTGTCCTTATGACATTTGCAAAGAAGTGGCTTCTTCCTTGCCTGTGACCAGCTATACGATTGTTATAAAGCACACAATTATTGTCTCACCTTCATGGTGAGTCAACAGATAAGTTTAATGCATAATTTCTTCCCACTTCTTATTCAATGTAAATAATTCAGCTCAATTTTTAAACTGCCGGTAAAGTCAACTGTGTTTTGGGACTGGAAGAGGGTATTGTTGGTCGACTTTTAGCCTGCTGGGACCAGAATAAACGCTAACAGATACTGTGAATCACTGAAGAAACTCGGAAGGGCAATTCAGAACCAGAGAAGAGGAATGTTGAGCAAGGGTGTAAGCATTCTCCACATCAACACCTGTCCACACGTCGCCCATTAAACCATTGCTCTCCTGGAAAACTTTGGTTGGAATGTCATTACCCACCCACCATATAGTCTGGACTTGACACCCAGTGACTACCACCTGTTTCCTAGGTTGAAAGAACATTTGTCTGGACAGTGGTTCTGCTCCGATGACAAGGTGAAAGATGAGGTTCAACACTTCCTGAAGGACATGGCGGCGAGCTGGTATGAAATGGGCATTGTAAAACTGCTACGGCATCTACAAAATGCATCGACTGAAATGGCAATTATGTAGAAAAATAAGGCAGTCTTCAACCTTTAAATTGATGCAAGTATTATAGAAAATAAATGGTTGTTTGTATATTTAAAAATATAGAAGACCTTATTTTTGGGATTGCCCTCGTATTTAAAACAATAAAATATTGTACATTTAATGAAATAAGGATAATACAATTATTAAAACAGAAATTAGAAGAACTTCAGTTGTTATTCATGTGCTTATTAATCAGGAAGTTCCAGGTTCATTGCCTGGAAGTTCTTTGGATATGGGGTATTTAACATTAATTCTCTTTCTGATTTTGGAATTAAATACATCATTAAAATTGGAATTATGAGAAATTATTATTAAACATAAGTTATACCATAAAAATCTGTAAAGCAATCTTTAGTTGATTTTATCCATTAAAAGCAATTCTCTAATCCTCTATAATATTTCAATGCAATACAAATAAATTTAAATTCTATTTAAATATCAATGTATTTTTTTACCCTTGTCTCTGGAAATATAAATCATTATAACTTCAGTTTATGATAATCCTCATATGCTTTTTTATAATTGAATTATAATTATTTAAACAATAATAATAAAAATAATAATATATAATTTTAATCAGGCCAAAGCATGGAGATCCTTCTTATATTAAAGCAGTTGTTAGTGGAAAAGATAAAGTACGAATTGGAGAAGTTCTGCAGTCAGATATCCTAGTCACTGTTTCTGATAAACATGGAAATCCTTATAAAAAGGTAAAATAATTTGAATAAATCTCAATTATTATTTTGATTTTATTTAATACTTTGCTATTCATAAATAGTCATCCCAATTTAAAATTTCAGAAGCTCCTGAAGTTATGCAATTTCAGAGATATATGAATGTTTACTTTTGTAGAATTTCCATAAAATACAGATGAAATATTCACTAAACAGTTTACTTTTCTGCAAAAATATCATTTGTGATTTTAAATTTTCTTATATTTAAAACATAAATAAGAAAATTCTGTTTGCTAATGTGTCCATTTGCAATTTATTGAATAAATATGTATAAAATGTCAAAATATGTAAGCAGTTATTTACAGCAAGAGGCATTCAATTGTTGACTTGGCCAGGAAACAGCCCTGACTTAAATCTGATAGAAAATTTGTGGCACTACTTGAAAAACCTTGTATGAATGAGGCATCCATTAAATAAAAGGCAATTAATTGAGGTTATAATTGCTTCCTTACATCAGGTAATAATGAAGGAAGAGCTTCAAACACTTGTCAGGTCAATGAGATGTTAATATAATGCTGTTATAAAAAATAAAGGCTATCCTACTAAATACTGACAGTGCATTGCATTTAGAAGTAGATTTATTATAGATATGCAAAGATGCAAAACATGAAATTTTCAAAAAGTGTCCACAATTGATCATTATTATTGTATTCAAAGCATAACTTTTTTATTATGCAGATATTTGAATTCTGTTTTTTATATTGAATTCTGCATTAAATTATCTTTCAACTGATATATAAATTTTTGCATTTAGTGAAAAATAACATTTATGATAGGCATACAAAGTTGCAAAACATGAAATTTTCAAAAAGTGTCCACAATTTTGGCCACCACTTTTTTTAAAATTAAAGAAGGCTAACATAAATTAATTATTATAAAACTTTAAGATTTATTTGAAATCTGAGATCTAAACTTGATATGAAATTCTAGTGTTTTAGACATAATATTCTAATAATCAATATTAAAAATATTTATAGTTAAATTTAAATATTTGTGTTTAATTTTATAATTTAATGATTTGTATATTATGTATTTTTTTCTTCAGCTGTCATTTAAAAATTTAGCAGACTTGTTAATAATAGCTGATGGTATTGATTATACTCATTTGGAAAAGGCAGTTGGTCAGGTTAGTATATCTTCTTAAAAGATTTTATAAATTAATTTATATATATAATAAGGAAAATTAACATAAAATTAATTCCAATTATTGAAATTATCTGTTGATCAAAGTCAACAACATTTTTAAGATTACAAAGTTAAGTTTGGCAGATGATTTTTGTTAATGAGTTAGTTTAGTTCCTAGATTTTGGCTGTATTTGTTACTTTGGTACTGAAATAGGGTTGGCTTTATGAATAATATCAATCACATTTAGAAATTAATTAAATTAATTTTAATCAAAAATGAAAGTTTCACTTTAAAGGTTGGGAAGTACCAGGATTTGCATTTCATGAATTGATCCTAGTGGAATAATTTAATGATATACAGGTATCCCTCCTACACAGATTAGATGAGACAGATAGGAGACTCTCACAGACTCTATTGTATACAAGAAACGAACAAAGTGCCTCTATGGAGAGTACTTGAAATGATCTTAACTATTAATAAAAATAATGTTTTAATCTATTAAAAGTTTTAATTATAAAAGTTTTTTTTCTAATAAAACTGCCATAAGATTCGTAGAAACAATAATAACTGATCTTCCACTATCTACAACAAAAGTGAAATGAGTAATGCCCATGGTAACACCGGTATTGCCAATAGTGGCAGCAACTTCGAATAAGCGAAGTGTCCCATCTGTATCAACTAATCTGTGCTCTTCTATAACACGATAGATAGGTTCCTGAAAAACACCATGTTGTGTGAAATGGTGTTATATGAGACCCAGAGCCAATATAAAAAGGAGAGTTACATTCCAAAACCAATTCAAAACAAATAACTTTCTTTAGTTTCACATAAGAAACTTAATGGTTATTAAGAATATTAATAACATGAAACATAAAGAAAGAAAAATATATATACATAAGCCCTTAAAAAACAATATAAGTAAAACAAAAGGAAAGAAAAAGTATACAGCCTATATATTATAACATGATAATTATATATCTTCCTTACCACTGTTTTGCTAAAACGAGAACTTTTTTTTTTAACAATATCATCACCATTTTCTGAATTTTTTTATGCATTTAAAGTTGGTGTATCTTCTGCTCTCTTTACAACATTTGTAATCTAACCTGCTACCACCCGCTAGAAACAATTGTTCCTTAACACAAACCTAAAAAAAATTTATGAATAAAACAGTTTTTCTGCTCTTTCACATTCCTCTATTGAAGAATAAAAACTTATTATTTTATCCAAGAACTGAACGTTTGGAACACAAAATACTCAATTGTCGCCAATTAACTCAATTTCAAATTGAAATTGAAAATAGACTGTGTATCGTCCCTCTCATGGCAAACTAGCAAAATTGCATTTATGACTAATTTTAACAAAGTATTTCCCAATTGTTGCATTTTGTGTGTGTATTGTGTGTCCCTAGTGTGGATTTATGGAAATTAATGAAAATGTTTTGGTTGTAGGAAAGTAAACATAATTTTCTAAATGTGTTAAGTAAGAACCATGTTGTAGAAGAACCGTGCTAATGAGGGTTTCCGCAGTTTTCAAATCGTGTTAGAGCGAAACTGTGTTATAGGAAGCCGTGTTATAGGAGGGATACCTGTATTATTATTTACTACTAAAAGTAGAATAGTAGTAACTCTTAAGTCAAGTACAGTTGTCACTGACTATCTCTTATTACAAAGATCACTTCAGTCAAAATTCAACTCACTGTAACTTTCATTTTATAAACTAGTTATTCAAATAAAGTTTTTTAACTTTTACAATCTTGAGCTATTTTTTAAATAACAAGTTTTATATTGAATTTTGGATTCCTTCAGGGTTCCAATGGAGAATCAAAATCATTAGTCAAATAATGTTTTAATTTCTGTAACTTTGAACTGTTTTTGAATAACTAGTTTACAATTGTACAGAAGCAGAAGAATGTAAAGAAATACTTTTATTCTAGGTTAATTATTATTAATCTTAACATTTATATTTAAGAAAAATATTCAGTACCATTTATTGGAGCAGTAAATATGAAGTAATAAAAATCTGAAATGACACTGAAAATTTAAATATTTGTTTTTTTTTTTTTTAAGTTAAATAATCTTCATATCTTTTTATATATCTATTTTGGTCAAAATTTGCTTGTTATATATATTTTATATAATTGCCACCCACTGAAAATTATAATCTTAATTTAATTAAAAATCCAAGTTTTGCAATAATATACTTTCCATTCTTTAAACAATTATCAATTATTTTATGGTATTTATTTTTTTCATAGTGTTTAAACATTGAAATAATTAGCATTTGATCACAAATTATATTACACAAAATTTATTATATTACTGTTGTAATATCAACTTTTATAAATTATTTACTTTTATTTACTTATCTACTTAATTATTATATATACTTTTCAAAATTTATGAGAAAAATTAAGAAAAAAGTTTGCATATTTTTCTATTTTTATTTTTTATTAAAATGTATAGTCCGTAATGTCAGAGAAATTTTAGAAGAAAGTTCTCCATTATTTTGAATTTACAGTAACATTATTCAAATAGTGAGTTAAAGATAAAAAATTAAAAACTTGTGACTATAATGTGCAAGACATAACTTTTTACATAAGCTATGTGCAAGCAAGACATTTTGAAAGGGATGTGCATTTCAATGTGTAAGACACGATATTGTGGAAATATTGGGGTGAGAGTCAATGAGCAAACAAGAAATGATGAGGGTATACTGATGAATGATATAGCAAAAAGTTTATGTTCAGTACGAGTATGTAAATAACAGAATGAAATGGATAAGAATTAGGTTGGAACTATAAAAGAAGTTTCTAATTGCTATTCTTGCTTCTATAGATGAAATAAGGATAAGAAAAATAAGGTCTGATCACAAGTCAAAGCAAACAAAATAGTGAATCAAATTATGCAGCATTATTCTGCTTCCATGCAAATTTGATGAGAATGAAACAGAGCACAATTTTGCTCGTGTGTAGGCAAAGATTTAAAAATAATATTAAAAATATAATTATTTTATATTGTTATAACATATATATATCTGTATGTGTTCTGTTTCAGACAGGTGGATTTGTCATTAAAGGAATCCGATTTGAAGATGGTAAATTAGGAAGCAGAGAATTATGTATCCAATGGAATGATTTAAAAGATTATGTTCGTTTAGAAATGATAGCTGGTCCTCCAGCAAAATTAATTTATCCTAATTTCAACACTGATCAGGTAGGTTATAGAGAATATGAACTATATACTACAGTAGATTTCAGACTTATATCAGTTTCAACTTAAGTGATTTCAGATATATACAGACTGCAAATCTTTTAATTTTTGTTAAATTTTCTTATGGTTAAAATAAGAAATAAACTTATAAATTTCATTTGATCATTCTGTTTGCTAATGCACTAATTTGTGTATATTGAATTTAAGCATTGTTGTTCTTACAGTTTTGATTTACATAGAATTTTTTTGGATGAATTAATCAATTAAGTCCAGGATCTACTGTATTTTTACAATTAATATTGTGGCATACTATGTTTAGCTGTATTCTAATTTTGAAAGGGCACTATTATATAATATTCAAAAATAACATCAATCTATCAAACAACTTCCTGTAAAATATAACTAAACACATAATTGAACTAATTACAGACATTATCTTCTTCATTAGTAATATTTGATAATTTTTCTAATCTGAATGATACTGTATTGTTTAATAATTGTATGAAATAAAATAAAAGTACAATTTACTTATAAACTGTGATTGCAAAGTGTTACATAGTGGTTATATATCATGCCTTACAGATTAAAAAATATATATATATTTTCTAATTAAAGACAAATTTGAATTCAGAATTATTATGTCCATAATTAGATTTTAATATCTGTTTTCAATCATTCATCATTCACTAAAAAGATATTCCACTTCATGCCTATCACAGTTCGTCAACACTATGGACATTTGCCAGACTATACTGGACAGGATTAGTAAACCCCTCATATAAATTTTCCAATAAATGGATTACTAATTTAATCACTTAATTCTGTTCTTTAATTGGAAAGTTGAAGCATTTCCATCTGGCCAATTCAACCAAATATTCTCTGTGATATGTAGTTTAATTAATATGTTGTTCATAGACAATATTGTATAATAATGTTAATGCTCATATAAAATATAATTATGTTTTCTATAACTACTATAGGTTCCACCTTGTTTTCTCCCTATTATGAAGAGAAATGTAAAAAGAAATAAGATTTTATTCTGTTTCACTGCATTAAAAACTTTGATTTTTTTTAATGAATTTAGTTTTTGTTGATGATATAATAGTGAAATGGCATTAACTGAGACAATGTTAAATGGGGGTTCTACTGTAATTTACATAAATATTATAGTATCTTTTTTTAACTTTCACAATTTTACAATTCTTAATTTTTTGTTTTTAAACATTCATTTACTTATATTTACTTCATGAGTAAATAACTTTGCTATAAAATTATCATTTATTCAATCAAAAAACATAATGACATCACCACTCTTGCATTACTACTAATATCAAAAATAACAAAAGCAATCATAGATAATAGTATGATACTTATCCAGCCTCAAAGTAATGAATTTCCAAATATCTGAACTGAAAAAATTCAGTCTTTAATATAATACAAACATCAAGGGAATTTATTCCAAATAAACCTAATTGTACTAGCCAAATTATATCCCTTGAAACTTTAATTGTAATTTTAATGATTTGAAAGAATTTAAATTAATTTTAGTGCCATTTCGTAATTAGAATAATTATTATTTTATTAAATCAATGAATGGTGCCATCTATTAATTAATAATTAAATTAGAATTTTTAACTAATTTATCTGAAGAAAAAATCCACCTTGGCCTGAGATCAAACCGGGGACCTTTGGGTTAACGTCCCAACATCGTACTGCTAAACCACCAAGGCCAATGAGCAGATTGATTCTCCAGACAGTTATATTAATTTAGAGTTAATTTTTTGATTAACTACATCGGACTTTGCCGATAGATCCATTCCTGATCGGGTTAAATCTAGCCACAAGTCCTCAATGGTGCTAGCCAGGCAACACACAGACCAGGAAAAGTATTTATAATTGATTTTAAGGCAACTACTGTCGGCATCTACAATTCTTGTTTGATTCAGTTTGTGACAAGATATGCTTAACCACAAGAGGTAAAGTAAACTTTTATCAAATTCTGTACAATTAGTTGTGCAACCTTAGACATGTCTTACCTGCTAGATAACGAGTTGAAGGGGAAAGGGATGATGGTGAGAGTCTGATCTAGTTTGAAAAACTTTTCAGAGTGCATGTTGCCAGTGTTGCACCAAGCTTTATGAGCACATTTTTGCAAACATTAATTTTTCATTAGTTTATTTCAAAATTTGTAAAATTTCAAAACTTTGTGACACTTTTAGGCCTCTGGTGCTATTATGCATAGCACATTTTATGCCTGTGGATGGCATGGCACTGCATATTGCCAGATTTAGTAACTTTTAATGTTTTTTGATAACAAAATATTATAGTTTAAAAAGTTGGAAATCTGTTTTAGCAATTGTAAATTTCCTTTAGTAAAAAAATGAAAAATTACTATTATTTTTGATATAAAAATTTTGCTACTTTCACTCTGATGCTTAGTGATTTTACTTAAATTGGATTTGACAACACCTTGTAAACATATTGCTTTGCTGTTTTGACTAGTTGAATACTATACATACTATATATTTCACCATGTGTCTTCAATCCATTACAGTGCTTTGTGTTATTGTTGTTATTATTATTTAATCGAATTTTTCTTTCTATTTTTCATTTTACGTAGTTCTCCACATCTATTGTTTTCCTCTATCCATAATTTTTTTTCAGGAGTCCCAATAAAAATGACGAATGAAGGTTTCACTGTATATATATTCCAGAATTTGTAGTGTAAAATAGTGTATAATATTTGTTTTAAAGTTTTAAAATAAAAACTGATAAAAAGGAATATCATATACAGGATAGCTTTGAAGAATTCTACCCAATTTGGAAAATAAAAAAATGTAAGGATCTGTAATGTGAAAAAAATTTCAAGATAAATGATAGATTAGTTTGCTAAATTTTTCATTTTAAAATAGTAATTATTTTTCAAAATTATGTCAAATTATAGAAGATTGGAAGCAAGGTTAAAATTATTAATTTGCAATGAAAAGTAGTAATAATGATAAATAGAAAATAAACATTTATAAAAGCATTTAGTGATTGCTATCAACAACTGCATATATACGAATCCCAGTTGGTGAATTGCTGTTGATGCTGTCTGCAGTTGGTGAATTGCTTTGCATTTATGTAACTGCATATATGTGAATTCCATGGTTGGAAAACCTGTGATTGATGAGGGATTATTGTATTTAAAAAAATTTTTCATCCAAAAATGCCATTTTTATATGTATTATTATTAAAAATATTAATATACATTCAAATTCCTATTTTTCTTTCATAATATTATTAAAAGATTGCAAAAATTTGGTTAATTTTAGAAATGTAGTTTTTGAGCAATGATGATTAGATGACAAATAGCATGTTTAACATTAATGGTGGGAGAATGATGCAAAGTCAGTTATCATGTGAAATGACTAAATGTAAACAAAAATCAGCTGATTTGTTATTCTAACTAATGTAATTTATTATTCATCCTCTAATTGTTGATTTTTGTATTATTTGTGTAAATAAAGGTGAGAAGTATTAGAAATCATTAATTTATGGTAAATATTTTATTTACATTAAATATTTTGCAAACATAAATAAACATGTATTTATAAAAAAATAAAATGAGTAAAATTTTTATCTTCAGGATTTCATTCAAATTACAGTCATAAGAAAAAAATGCAGTCTACATATTACAGTTGAAAAATATTTATAATTGATTTTGAGGCAACTACTGTTGACATATCATTGATGCCAGTACCTGCAATATGAAATTTCAGATGACTTTGTGTCATTGTACCAGCACCAATGAATTAGTAAATACAGCATGCATTGGAAAGACAGTATTGTTCATGATTGGGCTAGTTGTGGGATCTCTATTCTTGTATCTCTCTATTAGTAGTCAGCATAAGTACTAATCTTCAAGCATTTGAATTATATAGTCTTTTTATTAATTATTCTTTTATATTTTGTTTCATCTATTTCCTTCCAGATGAAAGAGTAAAGGTAACAGACTTCACACACTAATAGATCAGTTTCTCGCACCATTCATATTACTTGGCAGTATTAGAATATACACTGCCACTGTTTGGATTGGGATATATCAATCATCATCATATAACTATGGTAAAAATCAGATAATTAAAGGTCTGATAATTGAAGTTTCATTATATTTGTTTAGATGATGTAAATTCTCACTTTCTTTTTGAAAATATGTACAGATTAATTTTGATTAAAAAATAATAATTGTGATAATCTTAACTGAGTTTTTTAAATTGTATATGCATTAAAATTGAAAAGAAATATGAAAATAAAGCAAAAAAATATTTATTCTAATGTTATATATATATATATATACTGAATACCATAGCACTTTTATTTTTAAAAATTAATTAAAATTATTACATAAAATCATAATAAAATTCATGAATCATAAAAAAAATCATTTTGTTTAAATTATAATAAATTTAATTGTAAATTTATTTATAATAATAAATAAATTAATAAAGATCGGAAG
>AYEL01064386.1:0-35368 GCA_000484575.1 Olivierus martensii
TTAATTGTAAATTTATTTATAATAATAAATAAATTAATAATAATAATTAAATTTAAATTTTTTGCAGCTTTATACATTGTATCATGAAAATAAATTACCCCATTCCCTTGTTGTACAACTTTGTGATAGTGCAGGGAATCCATGTGCTGAATCAAATGTTAAAGTTCAACTTGGAATTGATGAAGGTCTCAAAGTAGGTTGTTATTAATGATGATAAAATTTGGATTACATTGTTTAATTATATAATGACTTAATATTTTGTTTATAGGAAAAATTTGAATTAATAATTAATAATGATAATATAAAATATTCAAATGATAAAAATAGAATATTTATTATTGAGAAATAAATGCAGTCATCATTCCAATTGAGAAAGGTTATTAATTTTATAAAGTAAGATTATAAAGCAGGAAATAAATTTCTTATGACAAGTATAAGTAATTACTGAAATGTTTCAGCTTTTCAGTCATCTTCATCTATAATAGAGATTAATTCACACATTTACAAAGAATATAAAGGTGAATTACTAACCCAAACATTAAAATATCTTATGTGTTTTAAAATAAACAAACTTTTAAACTTAAATAAAATAGTTTTATAACATTAATATGTAAATTTTAAGCTATATTAATAAAAATAAAATTTTCAAAATGTATTAGAAGATTTTATCAATGTTATGAATACTGAAATACCATAAATGTAATTCTGTATTTTGATATTATCATATGTTTCTATATAATGGATTTATTTAAATTCTCTAGGAATAAATTTTTCTAATACCCTGTTTTTCTTGAGAATTATTAATTCTAAAATTACTAATTGAATAGAAATTGTAATCATATATTGTGAATAATATTTGCACATATATTTATATATAGCACAGTATATACACAAATGAAATATTTAAATGATTAGAAATGTATATATGCAATTATAATAACTAGAAAGGTATTAATGCAAATATACCCTATTAAAGAAAAGGGAAAGTAAAGGAAAAAATTTTAATATAATACCTGTCCAAATTTTGAAAAAATTATCACACAAATATTTTTTAATATACTATAGAAGATATACAGTAGAAAATTCTTTATCTGAAATTGTTGGAATTAGAGCTGTTTTCAATAAATTATTTTTTTGGTTATTAGATACCTTAACCTTTAAGTAGAAAATGAACTAAAAAGAAGTTTTGATGAGTTGTTATATCAAATAAACAATGTTACACATACATATATGATTGAAAATTCTTTTATTCAATGCAAATATTGAACAAAAATTAAAATATTGAAAATGTATTAATTAATGGAAAAAAGTCTCTTGGCATCTTTGGATCATGAATTAATCACAAAACAATCTATATCAGCAGTTCTCAGTCTTTTTGGTTCTGTGTACCACCCAAAGAATATCAAAATTTCTCCATACCACCACCATTTATAAAAAATCTTGGCATCAAAATAAAGAAAATAGGTAAGCGAATAAAAAAATATATGAGCCTGTTAAAGCCCAAGTGGTGTAACTCCACTTTTCGTGTTTTTTTAGTTAGGGTCAGTATTGTGTTTAGCAAATGACATTCTATTAATAGCATAAATAGTGCAATTCCTAATTCTTATGGCAACCGTGTAAGTAGCAGCACAAGTTTACCCTTTCAGTGGAATCATCTATCTGTTAGCAGCCAAAGTGGTGTAGTTGGGAGTTACACCACTCTGCCTGCAACTGCATTGAGTTTTATATATTGCATTGCATGTTTGAAATTTTGTGCTAGTTTGATTTTTTTCAGTGAGATTTACTATTAGTTCTAGTGAAGAGAATAATATTAGTAAGTCTAGTATATAGGCTGATAATGGATCCAGCAATGAATATTTTCCATCAAGTTCAGACCATAATGATTTTTATTTTTGTTTTCTTATTACATAACCTAAACATTTCAGAATTTCTTGTATGTTTAAGCTTTTAACAAGATAGAGTACTGTCTATTAGGCATTATAGTATCGATGTATTTGAATGAGCTTATGGACCCAAAGTGTGTGTTGCACGCTTGACTATGTTATTTCTTATTCTATTTTGATACTTTTGTTTATTTTATTGGAGCTACTCATAAGTTGTTTTTTTCAGGAGACGAGAGTCATAATGTCCTGATGATTGGTAAAATGTTAGCAATGAGAGCACTGTCTCAATGATTGGTACAATGTTATTGCCAAGTCAAGGAAAAAAATCCCTTTCATGTCACTGTAATGTCAAACAATGACTTCTTTTGTGTGGAAAACTTGTTTCCGTCAATCACCAAAAGAAAGACTGATGATAAAAATATCCAGTGTCGTGGCTGAAAATGCAGTGGATTCAGTACCAAAAGAGTGAACCATTTGCAATCCTTTTTAAAGAGACTCTTTCTGAAGATATGGCATTTTCTAAGTTGGATTTCAAGCCATCATCTAAAAAGCTTAGGTTCTCTTGCTAACATACCTCAGAAAAATCTGTATAGAGGTTCACGTACTTTCACAAAAGGGAAGAAAAATATGTAAGACCATCTATCTTCCATTCTGCCTATTCATCATCATTACTTTGAGAGTCTCTTTACTTCTGACAGTGCTGAAGATATCGGGCCACTGAATGGAGATGACAATGTTGACGATGAGTGAACAAATTATGTAAATATAGTGTTGTTACTGCCTTGCTTAGTTTTTTGTCATTCAAATCCTTTACCTGTTTATATCACAAGTGATGTAACTCCATTTAAGCCCTTATACCAGGTCTATAACTGAACAAAAATTATCAAAGTTGTCAATAAACATTAAAACTAACCTTTTTACACAAATATATAAAAAAAAATATTTTAAAAATATACTGCTGAATTTTCTTTAGGAGTCCTAGTAAAACATTAAATATCTAAAAATAACAATAATGTGAGATACACCACTTGGGCTTTAAAGGGCTCATATTTATTTTAGTTTTTTGGTAATCAAAACATAATTGCTCTAGTAAAAGTTAAATATTTAATTTATTTAGAAACAAAATATCTCTTATTATTATTACTAGCATTTCCAAAATTATTACATAAGAACTATATAAAAAGCAATCAAAAATATTATAAAATCTTTTTAATTAAAATTAATGATAACCTTGAACTTGTTTTGCAAAACACAATTTTTTAATATCAGGCTCTATATTATATAGTTTTAAGCTTAAATTAGATTCGAGTATTAATTTTTTTCTATATTTGTTTTTAAATATAACATTGTTGAAAATCTCTTTTTGCATAAACAGCTGGTGCAAAATGGCATTAAAATTTTAATTTCTTTAAAATCATTCTTTCTCCAAATCCAAAAATTTATGAGTGTATTATTTTTAAAATTTTCCATCAAGCTTCCAAATCTTCCATTGTTTAACATTACATGGCTTGGATTGAGCACTTGTACTAGTTCCTACTATAGCAAATTCCAAACTAATTTATAAGGATTGCATAAAAACCATTGTGCTAGTAATTGCGTAGGATGACACTAAAATGGCATATGACCTAGAGTCATGCATAGTGTGCAATAAGCCTGGACATTTTTGTCTATGACAAAGAGCTGACAAAGACAGTAATTGATATAATGGAGATATAGTTTTAATTTTTTTATATAACATTTTTATATTATTTGAATAAATTATTTAAATATATAATTTTATTTAAATAATTTATCTTTCACATACCATCTATAAGTCCATCATGTACTATCAGTAGTATGCATACTATATCATAGATTGAGAATTGCTGATCTATATTAATTTGAACAAATGATCCTTAGTTGTTCATTGTTTGAATGTTTTTGTTGTTTGGATAAACAATCTTCTACTATACTTCAAATGTATCTTCAATACACACACATAATCTCTAATAACAACATAAACATATAAACTGTATTAAATCTAGAACAAATCAATTAAAATCATAATTAATATAGAAATGATTAAAATTCCTAAAAGCTCTTATTCTGATAGGGTAACTGAGAAGATTAAAAAAAGATTATTATTAAATAAACATATAATGGCTGAATATTTTTGATTTCAGATAAAAACTGACAATTTGGAAATTATACAAGTAAAAATGAAATCATGTGTTAATGAGAAATCAATACCTAATTAATAGAATTAGTCAAAAATGCTATGCTATCTCTGCCAATATATCAATGTAATGGAAAAAAAAACAAATATACTGTAGAATTGATAACATTTTTGCTTAAGTATATAATAATGTTTTTGCTGAAAAAATTGCAATTTGCTATAATTCAAGCATTTACATGTATTTTCATGAAAACCTTCTGTTATTTACACAAAATGCATAAAATGATAAAGGAATATGAAATAGCATATTGCATAGGTATTATTTTTACATTTAACAATCATTAAAATTTTATGCTTCCACGTGATATCTCCAAGAAAATACAATATTTTAGTAATATTTTGATGAAAACAATATTTTTTATTAATATTAAAGCACATTTAAAAATTCTGTATTATTATATATAAAAAACTTTGTGATTAAATAAAAAGTTTTGTAAATCTACAGATCATTTAGCAAATTAAACAAAATCTTGGGATTTCTGATAGAAATGTTATCATCATTCTTTTTTAAAAAACCACCATCTTTTAATGTGCCATTTATTTCAGAAAGTCAGATATTCATGATTGTCTTGATTTCTACTTTTTAATATTAATTTTTTTAAACCACATTATATTCAGATTAATACTATAATTTTACTTTAGTATTACAGAGGTACTTCATATATTATCCTCTGAACTTCAAAGTATCAGAAATAGAACAATACCAAGAAAATGCAATAGATCTTATAAATTAGACCATGTTTATTATTTTGTATATTTTTTTTTAGGAGAGAATTTTTATGAAAATTCTCTTTAAATTTATCAATATGCCAATTTTCTTTTATATTTCAAATCATAATTAGATTTTATATCATAATTACAAAGAGTATATTCTATTGTTTTATTTCTTGTTTATTATTTACTAATCTTACAAGTTAGTATACTAGTATACTATTCTTATATATTTATTATTGTAAATTATTTTCTCATTATTATTTGTCCTAAATTTTAATATTTAAAAATTAAAGTTATTTCGACAGATATTTGAATAATATTTGACATGTAGCTCTTTATTTACAAATGATTGTTTTATAAATTTTCATATTAATGAATTATGCTGATATGTATAATAAACTTGGCTCCAATCTCCTCAGTGGTTTTCATTTTGCTTTCAAACTATCAAAGCCAATAATAATGATTCTACTTAAGTAAGATTTGTTAACTCCCCACCACATCATCCCCAGAAGCAAACACAAAAACAGCTATAAAATAAACTTCAGTCATTATCAGTTGCATGTAAACTATTTAGTGTAATAAAGAAAAATAAAAAAAAAAAAACAGAAACTTGAATCAAATTGAACTAACTAACTATAGAAAGTATCATTCTTTCCATCATAGTTGTAAGTTCAGCTTGATTCATATGATATAAGAATTATACATTTATTTTTTATATAAATAAGATATAAAGTATAAATAAAAGTAAAGTTTGCTTATATGAGACGTATACATTTAGAAATATTTGTAATATTTATAAATGTGACATTTATAATCATTGATAAAACATAAAGAAGACAAATTCATCCACAAAATTCTTAACCACAGACATTCAACAAGGAGACAAAAAAGTCTATATTTCTGACCAAACACAAAAAAGATATTCTTTAACCCTCTGATGATTTGTTTTTATTACCACATTATTTTTAGACAGTATTAACTTATTTATAAAATTATACAGGCAATTTAAGATTAATTATGTTACAATGAAATTTGTATTATTCAATATTGGAAATTATTCTTGAATAATTTCCAATGTTGAATAATGTAGCAAAATCATTTGAAAATGATTTTACTACATTTCAAGGGAAATGCCTCTTAGTCTTTAAATTATCATTTGATTTATACAATTTTTTATTTTTTTTATAAATTTTTCATAAATAAAAGAGTTAAAATATTAATTTTTCTTTGTCAAAATTTATTGTTTGGAAATAATTTATTTTAATATTGCATTTATGGGGAAAAAATCTATCTCAGAATCAATTACAATATAACTTTGTGATGATTGTATTTTATTATTTTAAATAGTTAACTTATATTTTTAAATATCATCCTTGTCATTGAATTTTTTTGGAAATTTTATTATAATTAATGTTTATTCACAAGTAAATAAAGTTTAATTAATAAAAACCTGATACTATGCTATCTTTACATTAGCATTTACTATTCTTGTGCAACTGAAGAGACAAAAACTATCTGATATGTTTGAATTGATTTTTTTTATTTTGTGTTTAGAAATAACATTGAATAGAAATACTAAAATACAATATATTCTTGAAAATCTAATATTTTAGAGTCCAGATCTATACAATTCAGCATTTTTAAAAATCTTCAATTTAAAATTTTAGGAAACAATCAAACATTTCTGAATATCCAGCATTATTTTTCACTTTAATACTAAGAAATGTTGTTATTGCAAAACTTTTTTTTTCCAGCTTTGTAGGTATATACTAAAAAAATGAATAAGTTAACATTTTTCTGACTTTCATATTGAATTCTAAAAATTTAGTTATTAATCCTAACATTTTATATATATATATATACAGTGGATTCCGCTTAATTGGGACAAATCGCAAAGAACGAAAACCAAACTAATAAACTAATACAAAATTTAAACGCTTAATTGGGACAACTTTTTGCTTAATTGGGACAGTAGCAGAAAAGGAATTTTCAATTTTTGATATATTTTAGGGATTTTTCAAAAGTATGGTTACACATAAATACAGTAATCTTTGCCAATATATCAAGAAAGGATTTTACACTCAAGTAAAATTGCTTGGTTGAATGAAATTAAAAGCCAGCCATTTAATATAAGGCATGATAGACTTGCTGAAATAAACCAAAATCTATCATAGACGCGTCTCCTACAAAAAGAAAAATCAATTGCGTAAGGAGTGGGGCGTTTTCTACAACAAGAAAATCAACTGCGTGAGGAGTGGGCATTACAGAAAGATAATTCTAGGAACATTCAAAAGAAAGCGTTATGGAAAGGATCCAGAAGTCGAAGAAGTTCTACAAAAAGAAAATCAACTGCTTAAGGAGTGGGCATTACAGAAAGAAAAGGAACATCGAAAAGAAAGCGTGATGGAAAGGATTCAGAAGTCGAATGGAACAGCGAAAAGAAAGCATGATGGAAAGGATTCAGAAGTCAAAGAATTCAAAAGAAAATGTGATGGAAAGGATCCAGATATCAAAGAAGCATTAGATCAATGGTTTTACAATGGAAAGGATTCAGAAGTCGAAGAAGCATTAGATCAATGGATTTCGATTGGGCATTACAGAAAGAAATTTCGGGAACATCCAAAAGAAAGCGTGATAAAAGAATCCAGAAGGTGAAGAAGCATTAGATCAATAGATTTCTATAGTAGATCCAGAAGTTGAAGAAGCATTAGATCAATGGATTTCTATAGTTAAGATACAAGTCGAAGAAGCATTAGATCAAATGGTTTTCTATAGTTAGCGGGCAAATAATTCTAGGAACATTCAAAAGAAAGCGTTATGGAAAGGATCCAGAAGTCGAAGAAGTTCTACAAAAAGAAAATCAACTGCTTAAGGAGTGGGCATTACAGAAAGAAAAGGAACATCGAAAAGAAAGCGTGATGGAAAGGATTCAGAAGTCGAATGGAACAGCGAAAAGAAAGCATGATGGAAAGGATTCAGAAGTCAAAGAATTCAAAAGAAAGCTTGATGGAAAGTATTCAAAAGTTGAAGAAGCATTAGATCTGCGTGAGGAGTGGGCATTACAGAGCGTTTTCTACAACAAGAAAATCAACTGCGTGAGGAGTGGGCATTACAGAAAGATAATTCTAGGAACATTCAAAAGAAAGCGTTATGGAAAGGATCCAGAAGTCGAAGAAGTTCTACAAAAAGAAAATCAACTGCTTAAGGAGTGGGCATTACAGAAAGAAAAGGAACATCGAAAAGAAAGCGTGATGGAAAGGATTCAGAAGTCGAATGGAACAGCGAAAAGAAAGCATGATGGAAAGGATTCAGAAGTCAAAGAATTCAAAAGAAAATGTGATGGAAAGGATCCAGATATCAAAGAAGCATTAGATCAATGGTTTTGATTGGGCATTACAGAAAGAAATTTCGGGAACATCCAAAAGAAAGCGTGATAAAAGAATCCAGAAGGTGAAGAAGCATTAGATCAATAGATTTCTATAGTAGATCCAGAAGTTGAAGAAGCATTAGATCAATGGATTTCTATAGTTAAGAACAGAAGTGGAAGAAGCATTAGATCAATGGATTTCTATAGTTAGTGGGCGAGGCGTGAATATCAGCGGCCCAGTATTGAAGACGGAGAACGTTAAAAAACTAATAAACATTAGATCAGTGGCTTTCTATAGTTAGTGGTCGAGGCATGAATATCAGCGGCCCAGTATTGAAGACGGAGAACATTAAAAAACTAATAATTAGGTACCTATTTTAATAAATCATTAAAATAGGTACCTAATTATTTATTTATTTACCTATGAATTTATTTTATTTTAGAATTTATCATTACTTCGTTTAATTGGGACAAAATGGCTTGGCCCGACATGTCCCAGCTCATGTCGTATTCTGAGACCAGCCAAAGCTTTTCCCCTGCTCCACCAACGAGGGTACTACAGGGTACTTATGTCTGCGAGATTTCAAAAAATCAAAAATAAAAAAATTTAAATAAAAAGTATATATTTTATTTCAAACCTTCATATTAAATATCCAATTAATAATGAAACTTTTAGCAGACTTACATTATTAAATGTAATGCAAATTTATGAAATATGATGAATCATTCTTAAGCTATGTTTAGACGGTGCTACTTTTCATGCAACAAGACGCATGCAATTAGGCATGCGAGAAGGCATGCAAAGATGCATTCCTCAAAATCTGTTACAATATTAGGTACAAGAAGGTACATGTTCCTCCCATCCTAGTTGAGTTACACGTGCAATTAGTCTTGCAACATCTTGTTGTTTTGATTATTTTTAAACTTTCTTTCGCAATTTTTGTTTGCTTTATGGATTGAGGTGTGAAGAAAACACGTCAATTTATTGAAGAAGAAAAATTTATCGTCGTCAAGTCATTCTAGTAAATTTTTTGAAAAGACTGAAACTATCTAACAAATCTGAAAATCGTCTCAAATTTTGGAGGATGCACCCTTTGCATCCTTCAAAATTTGTTATTGGTTGGCCTGCAAAAACTGCATGTTATTTTTAACTTCAACTACTGTATACAGTTTATTTTTCTTGTGACACTTACCAGTTAGATCTAAAGTTCTGAGTTGCACGGTGTTTCAAAAACTGAACTCGGGAGCTGTTACAAATCAAAAAGCTCGGGAAAAAAGCTCCAGTTATCTAAGACTTTTCGATAAAAAAATTATTAAGTAATGCATTGCGCTTCAAAACCAATAATCGCAGCATAGGCGAATTCAGAACAGGGGGTACAATAAAGCAAATAATTGTATTGCTAATAATTTAAATGATTACCATAAATGTGTTTCTTTGTTTTTCTCCAAACGAAAGGGGAAACGTGCACAGTGTTCTCGTCCTGAATCCACACTAAAATCTCAGGCCATCGTAACTAAATATAGTATTTGCGGTTTAATTTTGTTTTGTGGCAGAAATAGGCCTACTACCTGAGCAAAAGTATGCCAAATACAATATACGTAAAACTATAAATTGTATAAAGACACATAAAAAGAAACAAGATTAACAAATAAATCTTAGAGAGCATTTGCGTTGCAGATTATTTTCCTGTAAGTAGTTTATAAGTATGCAGTAATAAAACTGATACAGTATAGTAAAATATCTTCATTTCATATGCAGGTTGATAATCAAAAATCCCGCAATCAATATTCCGGTTCCATCAGTTTTCCGGCATGAATGTCGGAGCACATTATTAAATTTATCACGTTGGCACGCCATTGTTTTCTGGAAGCACCGTTTATGTTTTGAAGGATCTGTATTCCAGAATCAGATGTTTGGTCATGCTTGCAACCATGGTTGCCAGATTGGCTTTTTATGACACCAAATGAGGTCTTTTTGGCTTTTTATAGACATAGTTTCATTAGAAAATTTTTTAACATTTTGGCGTTTTTTCTAGCTTTTTTTCTTTATTGCCATTATATGAAATCTTTTAACTTTTTTCGAGGGTAAATTAACGAAATAAAATTCTGTGGGACTATTTTATTTAGTTGAATTAAAATTCTGAGGAACTATTTTATATAATTGAATTAACATTCTGTAAAACTAGTTTTTTATGTAGTTAATGAACTTAAAATTTCATTAGCTTTTCATTTAGTGTTTAATTTTATTTCTTTAAAGCACTGTACAAATAGTCCTTTTCTGTTAAATATATACAGCATATATATATACATCAAAAATCCGGAATTTTCGAAAATCCGTCAGTTACTTTCTTCTTACTGTACTTTCTAAAAAAAGCCAAAAAGAGCTTATTTGGTGTCAAAAAAGACAATCTGGCAACCTCAGGTACCGAAGTTACCGGATTTTTGATTATCAACCTGTACTATATAGAAGCAGTTCCGGAAAGAATTAATTGCCTACTTTCCGAAAGTCTCTCATATTTTGGATTGATTAAAGTTAAGAGATTAAAATATATGTGCCATCAAAATCATCTTCAATAGCATATAACCTGTACTTTGATTTTTCTTATAAAAATCTATTAGGTAGTTCGATAATTTTATTGTCAATACTGTACTAATATAATAGTAATAATTATTATTATTATTATTGTTATTATTATAATTTATGTAGCGATAAAAAAGAAAAATTTCTAAAAGATTCATTGTAAATAGTATTTTTATTTCTCATTTTAGGTTTTACTGGGTTCCACTTCTAGGAGCCGATTTTCTCGATTTCTCGAGAAAAGTTTATCGGGATTCGGGAACGGGAAAACGAAAAAATTCCGGGAACGGGCGGGAAGGAATTCTCGCTCGGAAACACAATGCACGAAGCATTGTGTATCTAAATTACGTCTGTGCAAAAAAGAATAACATTTTATGTAATTCTAAATGCCACAAAAGCCTACCTTGCAAAAATAAATAAGAGGTACCTAGTTGTGTTTTTCAACTTTAAAAATTTTTTACTTTGTATTTTATGTTGAACTTCGACTAATAAAAATATTAAAATATTTGTCCATAAAAAATAAAAAATTAGCAATTTCAGTTGTTTAAAGTCAACCGTGTAATAATGAATTAGGGTCAACTCTATTTTCAATTTGTCTTATTTAAATATGCATTATTTAAACCACACTTTTGATCAACATATTAATTTTTTCAACTAAATATTCTGAATTGAAAAATCAAACATCGTTCAATTCCCTATAATTTCACACATGTTAAGAATATTATTTTAACTTCAGAATGTCATCATCCATTATATGCTTTTGTTGGCAACAGGGTCTCATCTTTATAAATAAAAATATATATAAAATTTTCACCAAGTCCTGCAAAATTTCAATCAGATGCTATTTCAAGAATAATACAGTAAATATATTTTGTGGTAACAGATTTATTTAATTTATAAATATATTATAATTATAGCTTATGTAAATATCGATGATAAGATTTCTGTGTACATGTGTCCCTCTCTTTACGCGATTTAATTTGTTCTATAAAATAATCGTGTAAAGTGAGTTGAATTTAGCAACTCACTTTAAGATAGAGATAGGGATTTCTTGAAGGATAAAAAAATGAAAACTTTACACCTGTGAACAAAAAAATTTTAATGAATGAATGGTTGGATGAATGAATATATAATTATACAATGTCATAAACACCTAAATACTAGATATTTGTGATAGTCTTCAATCCGATGATGAATGGACTAAGTCTGATGAATCTGGATCATCATTTTCTTGCTCTCTTAAAGTCCCTGAGATGATAGGTTGATGATCTTCAACTTTTTAATGAAACAGTCGAGACTCAGCTGATAAGCAGCATTCTTTCTTCCTCTATAAATCTCTTTGTAGCAAGCCAAAGAATTCTGAATTTCTCTTGCAATTTTGCGCTTGTAGTCTCTTAGAATCATTTTCTTCAATTATTCTGATGGCACTGTCAATGTGTTTAAAAAAATTCATTCATTTGTTTTGTTGAAAGTTGTTTGATGGGCTCAGCAACAAAGGGCTCTGATTTTTGGAAGTAGAAAACAACATTCATGTTGTTTTCTACTTCCAGAAACAGTTCTGTTCAAGAAACTTTGTTTCAGAAGCTCTTCATTAGTGAGCGCTGATAAGTGGGACTCGAGCAGTTCATCACATTTGTCTCATCTACACGAGACAATTTTTAAATGAAAAATTTTTTAATTTAAAAAAGTTAATTTACTTTTTAAAATCGCGTTATATCGAAAACGCGTAAAGTTAGATCGCGTATAACGAGGAATACTTATATTATCATTATCAGTAATGTAAGTAAATCAGAAAATTATTTGATGGATTTTTTCGTATTGATAACTAAGAAAATTAAATAAAATATTTCAAATTAATACATTTATTTACCTGATGGACTTTTAACAGGATGCTGAGGATGAACTGAAATTTAGTGGAATGCTTGATAAGAGCATGCATTATGCTCTTATAGGAAGAAATAGAGTAAAATTTAAAAGAAGTAAAAACTGAATTGTAAAATTTAAAATAAAAGAACAGTAATACGTAAATTCGGAGATATGTAACTTCTCATCCTGCCCCCTTACTCATTCCCGTACTCACATGACATGAGACACGTTAATCGCGACATGCAGGTCTGCACTTGCGAAAGCTTGTATGGACATGTTTCGTTTGCAGACCCGTCCCAGGAATCGATCCGTACGAACTTTTTAAATGCGATACAGGTACACTATTTTATTATACTATACATATTTCTTTGCTGATTTGTTGATTAAGAGTCTTTACATATAACTACATATTATAAACTGTAATTTGTTTTCTTGGTAATAAAGAGTACCTAAAATTAGATTTGGGAATCTATAGGTACCACGATTTACGTTATGCTTCCCGGTCCCACCTATTATATAACTCCGAGGTAGTACTGTACTGTATTCTCTATTAAGTAAAACTTCCTACAAATTTTTTGTCAATTTTTTATTCACATTTTTTAAAGTTGTAATTAATGTATTTTAATAAGATTTTTTCCAAAGTTTCGACTTAATAATTATTTTTACCTCGTACTAGGGACATGAGATAAATATCGCGTTTCTGGTGACGTGTGTTTAATTTGGATGAATGTTGTTTTCTACTCCAGAAACAGTTCTCTTCAAGAAACTTTGTTTCAGAAGCTCTTCATTAGTGAGCGCTGATAAGTGGGACTCGAGCATCAAAATGATATACAATACCAAATCAATACCAAAATGAGGAAAGGCATATCGCCTTTCCTTATTTTGGTAATAAAGAATGGATGTGCAATTTTGGGTTTCTTATCAACATGACTCAGCATCTCAATGATCTTAATGTGGAACTTCGAGGCAAAGAACAGTTTATTCACAATTTGTATGATAAAATTCAGGGCTTTGAGCACAAATTAAAATTGAGCAAACAGCATCTTTTGTAGAATAATGTGTCTCACTTTCCACATTTAGAAAAAGAAAACGTTACTACTTCTCAAAAATACGCACAATATATAGACATTTTAATCAACGAATTTCAATTACGATTCCAAATGTTCAAAGCTGAGAAGACAGCGGTTTCCATGAAAATGTTTTCCTCGCCATTTAATATCAATGTGGATACAGTTCCCGAAGACTTTCAAATGGAAGTGATTGACATGCAGAATAATACCGATTTAAAAAATGTATTTTTCTCAGTAAACATCGAAAATTTTTATAAATCTTATGTGAGCCCTGAGAAATTTCCGCTTTTGACGAAAAATGCAAAGCAAATGATGTCTCTGTTGGGAAGTACGTATGTTTGCGAACAATTATTTTCAACCATGAAATTAATCAAAAATGACCACCGATCAAGACTGAGTGATGCACGATTAGAAAGCTGCGTACGTGTAGCTACCTCATCAATTCCGGCTGATATTGATCAGCTCGTATCGAATAAACAGTGCCAAATTTCTCATTAAAAATTTCAAGAAAAT
This sequence comes from Olivierus martensii, assembly GCA_000484575.1. NCBI lineage: Eukaryota > Metazoa > Arthropoda > Arachnida > Scorpiones > Buthidae > Olivierus > Olivierus martensii. Next base: position 14,207 of record AYEL01064386.1, read on the forward strand.
TCGTTTTTCTGTTCTTTTCTTGTTTGTTTTTATTTTGCATTAAAATTTGTATATGAAATCTTTACTTTTTTTAAATTTTATATTTTTTTATTCTAATGTTTATTATAAATAAAGTTTTGTAAATTATTAATGAGTGTTACTTTATGTGCGGCCCGCAAAAAAATTTTAACATTTAAATTGGCCCGTTGATTAAAAAATTTGCTCACCCCTGATTTAGAGTTGATTCTAATAATTTTATTTAATATTTTTTTTTAATTAAACATCTTTTTACAAAATCAACTAATTTATGCAATTATAGCATATTTAATCTTGATCTTGTTTTTATTAATTAAAAAAAATCTTTACTAATGGTTAAGTCAGTTGATGCATTATTTAAAATTATAAGAAGTAAATATTAATAACTTACATGAAACTAAAATTGATTTTTATACTATAATAAATGTTTTTAAATATATTTTTATCATTATAATAAACTCATGTTTGAGATATAATTAAGATTAAATAAACAAATAAAGAAAACGAATTAAAAGTATATAAAAATATTTTAAAATTCTTAATTTTTATTAAGTTAATGATGCATAATCCAATCAAAATTAGAAATTTTTTATTTATACAAGCATAAATAAAATTCCGTATTAGACTACGGTAAACTTAGTTAATTTAAAATAAGTATATCTACTATAATATAACTTCATTTATGTTTTATTTTAATATTTTTTGATTTTGTAATTTAATATTATAACAAATTAAATTTATAAAATATTTCGAGCATATTTTTTTATATTGACAGAAATTTAATTCTGAATTAAAAAATGTAATCTGGATTAAATTTCTTCTTTTGGCAATGCTATAATTTTGTTTTTTGATAAGAGAGAAGTTTTACTAAATAAATACTAAAACTTATTGGAAATTTAAGATAAGTTTTGTTTGTTTTTTGTATACAGCATTTTTATGAACTATTCAAGGATATATATATATATTTCCTATTTCTAATATATATATATTAGAAAGTATAGCATTTTCTTAGAATGTATGACAACAAACAATGAATAAAGTTGATAAGGAATTAATCTCGTTATGATAGTTTCAAATTTTATTGATGGCTTAATTAACTTATTCTTCCTTTGCAAATCATTACAAAATAAGCTTAGAAGTTTTTCTCTATTATACTTTGTGATTACTGAAGTTCTTTGATGTATAATGATTTAATCTTAAATTAATTATAATAGTTAAATATTAACAACTTACATTAAAACAAAAATGAATTTTTATGCCATAACAAATATTTAAAAATTTTTTTTCTAATTCCATTTTTTATTTTAAAATTACTTACTGAATAAAAGATATTTTGAAAGTACAACAATTTTAATTACTTTTCCATATATTTCTTATCTCCATAAATTAAAATAAGAAAAGAAAAATAATAAATCAAGATAGTCACTTTAATTAAAAAATGAAAAATAAACTTTTTTTTTAATCTTAAAAGAAAAAAAAAGAGTAATTAAAGGAAAAGCAAGTTTCATTTGATTTGGAGATGCTTGTACTGTAATTATTCTAGTCTAATTTTGATATAGGAATAATATAAGTCGGATAATTTATATGTATTTTGAACTATCTTCTGAATTTATTAAATAGCTTTTAATATTGATATATTGACAATATATAAAAAAATTATTTATTAAATTCACAATATTGTTAATGTTATAATAATATACTATACTATTGTTAATATCATACTTGTATTATACAATTATGCATTATCACAATTTCAAAAATTATGACAAAAGATGACAAATAATAACACATACGAGTTTACAAAGAATTATAGTCATTTCTGTTTAACATGAAACGGATATGAAATAAAATGATAAAAATAAATATAAAGAGCATTTTCGCAAAGAGAAACCTGCCCGTTATTCGCAAATATAATGAGGAATTAACTGCTTTATATTTTCCTTAGACCCAAATATTCACTTACAAGAAACAAATTTACTTTCTTCAATTTTTACTAGTTGAGTTCTCTCTTGGAATAAGAATTATATGAAAATTTGGCAAAAACTTCTTTAAATCTTAATCGCTGATGCAACGCGCCGACTTTTAATTTTTCCACGTATGTAAAAATTATCAATATTGTCTCCAAATACAGTACTGTATTTATACAGCTTTTTACAAAAAATTATACAAAATTGAACAGTCATTTTGATATTAACGATTATTTTGAATTTATGATAATTTTTACACTGTTAAATATAAAACGTGAGCGAAAAGATACTTTTTCCCGGTGTTCAAATTTCCAGGAGACCACTGCCCCGGTTGCCCTCGTGTAGTTGACACTTATGCGGATTTTTAAAAAAATTTGAATGGTTAATAAATTTCGGTTCTCACTTTTCGGAAATTAACACATATAATTCTTTTAAATAGAATTACGTACTTTTTTATTTCATAAGGAATTTCAATGCATTTAATCTCATAAACTTGGAGTATAACTCTAAAACTTCTACGAACTTATATAACAAATTATTAGGTGTGTCATTTTTAGGGTACAGCGCCACCTGCAGATTTTGTGTTTTTAGAGGAACTATAATTTTAATTTGATTTGAATTCATTAATTTTTAAATTATTAATAATGACAAAAAATTTCGCGGTCGGGGAAGAGAGAGAGAAAAAAAAGGAACAAATAGGCTTTTTATGATGTTTTTATTATTTTTAAATAAATTACACTGATGGCCAGCCGAGGTAAAGCAGGATGAAAAGTAGGTCATCACAAGGAAGAGTACAGAAAAATGAAAAATTATCTCTCTTATAACTGAATTTTCCATTATATTTGACGAAAAATACACACAAAACATAGGTTTTTTCGCCGGGACGGATACGTTTGTTCCTTATATTCGAATTTCCCTTATATCGACTCCCTAATAACAGGCTTCGACTGCATTAATATTCAATTTTCTTTATTTTTTCTTGATATCTATAGAATCACTATGGAGAAAATCTTTGTCATATAATTTATAGTACATAGATATATAATAAATCGGGGAATATGCCGCACTGACACAAATAATGAATTATTTTAATAATGAGATAATTTAGGAGCATACGCATGTCATTAGTCGATGTCAGAGGTGAATGACAATTGACAGATATCTTCGATTTCTCGCAATTATCTATTGATTTTTGTCTGAAAATCAAGTGACTGCTAGCAACCTGACTGTCAAAAGTTTTTTGTTAAGTTTTTGATTATTATTCAAAACTAAAATTGGAAGTATATGGTTATGGACTACATACATCATATAGTGCTTTTACCATCTGGAATGCTGCCATTACATTTCGTGTTGGTTATTAATTTGAATTTGGGATTTTTTGATCCTTCCCATTTCAAAATGGAATGAAGGAATATATGAATTAAACAAATAAAATATAAATTAGCTTGGTCTAACAATTTTTCGATGTCTATCAAAAACACGATAAGAGGCATAAATATTATCGTGAATATATGAATTTTTATCCTATTTGGATAAAATTTACATATATTATTGGGACCCATTAAAGAATCAAGTACAGATATCCCTCCTTATACACGATCTCACTTTACGCGTTTTCGCTATAACGCGATTTTAAAAAATAAATTAATTTTTTAAATTAAAAAAAAAATTCGTTTAAAAATTCTCATGTAGATTAGACAAATGTAGATGAATTTCTCGAGTCCCACTTATCAGAGCTCACTAATGAAGAGCTACTGGAAATGGAAAAAACATGAATGATATTGTTTTCCATAGCCTTTTGTTGCTGAGCCCATCATACAACAAAACAAATGACTGAATTTTTGAAATACATTGAGAAGAATAATTGAAGAAAATAATCCTAATGAGGCTAGAAGCGCCAAAGTTGCGAGAGAAAATCAGAAATCTTTGGCTTGCTACAAAGAGCTTTATGGAGAGGGGAAGAATGCTGCCCATCAGCTAACTCTCGACTGTTTCATTAAAAAATTGAAGATCATCAGCCTATTATTCCAGGGACTTCAAGATAGCAAAAAAGTGATGATCCAGATTCACCAGACCCAGTCCATTCATCATCGGATTGAAGATTGTCAGAACTATGTAGCGTTTAGGTGTTTATGGCATTGTATCAAACACTAATTAAATTCATTTATCCAATTATTCGTTCATTAAAATTTAAATAATTCATTCATTAAAAATTTCTTTTGCTCACAGGTATAAAGTTTTCATTTTTTTATACTTCTGAAGAAACCTCGTATCTCTATCTCACCCATGCTAAATTCAACTCACTTTACACGATTTCGAATTATGGGATTATTTCATAGAACCAATTAATCCCGTAAAGCGAAGGACACTGTACTAAAAATGGTTAACATTGATTGATCAATATTACTGACGTAACAAAGCAAAAGATTATTGCATGTTTTTATTGTAATAGCTCACGAAAATATTGCCGATTTAAATGAAATTTGCATATATTATAGAGATCATTTCATAAACCCAGACTATTAAAAACGATCGCTATTTTTGGACCACACTGTCTGGATGTCTATGTCTTTAAACGAACGAATGTCGTAGCACATGATACTATTTTTGAATATTGTAGTTTTTCAAAAAGCAAATAAAATATATATCACTACAATTTCGTAAATTATATTCTATTATCAATTTGGATATTTATTTTGCTGTTGAAAAGTGTTTTGAATGTTCTATCATATTATCTTTTATCTGCTGCTATATTACCCGACACTTTGGGGAATATGGCACTTTGCATATCTTTTTATAAACATTAATTTACTGGAATTATTTAAACTTTTGAAAATGATTTCTTAGTTTTTCTATTAATTTAATAATCGCAGTTAATTCTGACAAATATATTTTATTTCTAATTTCGAACTTGTTAATGCAAACGCTTTTGAAAGAAAATGTTACCATATTTTCCTGACTTATTCTAATAGATCTATATTATATTAATTTTAAATTATTCTATTATAACAAATTTTAGCTTTTTCCTGTCAGTCAATTAGCTCGTATATCCAGCATTTCTAACAAAATGGCACAGAACTCAGATTAGAAATTTGAAATACCCAAGTAAAGGAGTAATATTTTAATTAACTAGATTATAATAAAACAAAACCAGCTGTGTAGTGTGACACTGTCATTTGAATATTAATTTTTTAATCTGTAGCCAACAATTTTTAATTTATTTTGATTGGGAATTAATCCTGTTTTATAGAATGATGAAATTTGAGGAAATATTTCTTTGCTTTAAGCACTATAATCACGGTATGTAATTACTACTTCAGTCGATGATAGATTTATCCCACCAAAAACAAAAATGTGAAAAAAATCGGCCAAATTCTATTCTACGTAACTGTTTGGCCACCAAAAGAGTAGAGATCTAAAACAAGTGCCAAGTTCCATTCCAACCCCCAATGTCGAAAAATGAGATTTAAATACGAAATAAATTCTAATATAGTGTCACCTCTTCAGACTTTTACTTGGTAAGTTTTAGATCGGACAAATCTTCAGGTTTTTACTTGGCAAGTTTTAATATCTATAATATCTGCGTAATAACTTAATATTAATCAAAAACTTGCCAAGTAAAAAACCTGAAAGTGACACTGTATTGAATTTATTTCAGTATTTAAATCTCATTTTTCGACATTGGGGTTGGAAAGGAATTAGATCTCTATTCTTTTAGTGGGCAAGAAAACAGGTAGAATAGAATTTGGCCATTTTTCACATTTATGTTTTTGGTGAGGTATCAATACTTTTTTTAAGTTATTATATTAAACAAACACGCTAAATAAATAATAATCTATGATAGCTAAATAATTCTTCGCGCGATGCCATTTTTTCCTTTTAACAGATGTTTATGAATTATCCGTTTCGTATTAATAGTTTTAATACAGGTGATAAAGAATGTCTTCGGCGGGAACCACGAAAATATTTCGCAATAACCGATATATTCATTATATTCACCAATATATTCATTAAATTTAATCAATATATTCATTAAAATAGATTGCTATATAGGCGACGCCGCACTGCCAGATGCGACGCGACGTGACGCGCTCAATTACTTAGGCATTTTCAGAATTTTTCTTTATCTGTATCCTAAGACCTATATTTATGCTAAATTTTAAATTTCTATGTCTACGGGAAGCACTATATAATTTTGATAAGTGAGTCAGTGTCCAAATTTGCAATTTTCTGGGGCCTCTATCTTTTAGACACTTTGATACTAATATTTAAACTTGAAATTTTTTTAGGGTCGTGAGGGAATAAAGCTTAACAACATATACAACTTTCGTTTTATTAGCTTAATCAGAAGCGAAGTTATGGAGATGGCAAATATGACTTAAGTTGATTCGTGTAAATATACACACGGTATGAGCCGCGCGAACTTGATAAGAAATCAAAATTACTATAAATGTTCTATAAATTTATAACCTGAATAAAAAATGAAATTAAAGAATTATTCTGGTCATTATAGATCTATTAGGACAGAGGTGGGTAACCTGCTCACCAATCGCCATGTGTGGCGATTTTGACTTTGGCATATTTTTATTTATTTTCTTACTAATAATGAAAATTAATTCTTATTTTATGTTAAAAATTGGATAAAAAAAACTAAACATTATTCCCGTTAGTCCGGTGAAACAAATTAGATTAAGCGATATTAATACGGATTGTTCGATTATTATAGTAATTTTTAGATGATGTGGAGAATTGAACATTTCAATCGCCACACATGTGGCAACTTTAAAAAATATGTTTTCCATTTCTGTATTAGGATCTTGCGATTGTTTATTCCTCTCTTCCCCTGAAAAATTTCTGTTTAATTTTAAGAAATAGAAATCGACTTTTTACATCCCAAGAAAGAAATCTATCAAGGTATGCAAATTGCTTAATTTTATCAATAATTTACTTTTTATTGATAATTTCTTTTTATGTTTTAATATATTATGATAAATAAACATTACATATATAGAAAATTCATGAATTTTTAAAGAAACATTTTCTGTTTTGATCTTCTCTTAACTATTCTATTTACGTATAAGCCTAAGTTTATAAGATTAAAAATATATATATAATTTTCAATTATAGCGTCATTTTTAGAACATTCATTTTCTATTTCCTCTCGGCTAATTAGGCTACTTTCGCTTCATTTGTTACAAACTCTCAGAATTAATTTAGATATCGAATTTAAATTTTTCTGCCTTCACATGTCCAAGGATAGCTTTTATAGAATTATGCTAGAGCATTAATATAATACATTATTACCATTCGCAATAACATAGTAGTGTTTATTTAGATTTGATAAGTAACCATCATATCCTTTGTTTCAGGAAATGGTTGTTTCAGATTTTTGTTACAATAATATAAGATTAGAAATGAACAATAATTGTTTTTATCAAAATAATTTTAGAAAACACGAATATAGGAAATTAAATCGAAGTTAAAATTTATATCGAACCGAAGTTTATATTTTTAACGAATTTTACATAAATATTTTCTTGATATGTTTTCATCAAATATGCAATAATCATTTTGTCTGAGCTTATTATTTTAAAGGATTAGGTTCGGATATTTTCATCTTATTTTAATGCATTAATATTCACAAAAGTGCAAATCCTCAATTTATGATTCGTCACATAAAATTTAAAATACAGTTTGTTTATTATATCTACAGAAAAGAAATTGATTTGAATTAACCACAAAATCAATAAATTTTTTATAAAATGTCTTGTAAATATCATCTATTTATAATATTTTTATATAAAACAAGCATCTTATGCATTCCCATCACATATCCAAGATTTATATTATATATTTAATTATTTGTGAAATTACATTAGCTTACTTTTCAAAAGAAATTGCAGCTTATTAAGATCATTATGCTGCTATCTACTTGCTCCCACCAATTTTTGAACTAATCAATAGATTTTTCAAGAAATTCTATAGTCATATTCTAATATTAAAGATGATAGCGATAGCGATGCCATATTTTTTAACTCTACAGTTTCATTCAATTTAAAATGAAGGATGTTCAAAATTTTCAGATTTTTCTTTAATGGAAGTGATATAGACAAGAGTTAAATTCTTGTCATGTCATTAAGTCTAATTATGGATCCTTCTTCAAACTGGTGACATATTTATTCGTGTATTTTTAATCACAAATTAACAGACATGTTCCGAAAATAAGTGATTAATTCTTTCCATAACTTGTTTGTTTCTTCAAAAAACTTAATACACTTTAAAAATTTGGTTAATTAAACATATATTACATAAATATTTAATCAAAGTTAATCTGTGATACGTTTGATGTTTATACTTTAGGGATTTCATTTTGTAGGAAAAAATAAAAAGAAACTATTTATTGAAAAACTAAAAACTGATTAAGTAATTATTAAACAGACAAAGATTTGCATATTTTATGATAAACATCAATATTATATAGCATTAATAACTATTCATCTTTTTTTTCTGTCAACTAGAATTTAAAAAAATCATAAAAGCTATTAATAAAAATTTCTCTAAAGTATTTTACATAAGAAAAAAAATCTTTATGAATATTGTTGATTCGATATATTTAAATTTAATTGTTTACCTAATTTTTTTTTGAAACTTTACACACTAGAAATAATTTCATTAATGTTTCGTAATATATTTATCTTTTCATCTTTTCAATTTTAATTTTTAAATTAAAATAATGAGCTTTGCTGAAATATTTATTTTGAGTGAATAATATGAAAGCAAATTTATTGGCTGTGTTCGAAGTATCAAGACTACTATTGCCAAGACTGTTTCTATAAAGAGTACTAATCTCAAGTATTCTCAGTTAGAGTAGTCTTAAGAGCGATGGACATTCCAACACCATTGAAGTACTCTAGTCAAGTTTACGTTTCTTGGTATCAAATTTGAATATAATTTAATTCGTTATGAGAAATAAGTAGGATTTTTCAGAAAATATATAAATAATCAAAGAATGATGATAATTAAAACTATAATGATGCTATTGAAAAATATCAGAATGAACTAACAACTTTATTTATCTCACTCAGTTGCAATATTTAAAATTTAAAAGTTTCTGCTATTTATTCTACTTATAAATATTAAAATACTAATTGACTTGGTTTGATGGTATTCATTGTGAGTGAATAAATATAAAAAGAATGATAACAAAATAAATGATTTTTTAATGATGTAAAATATTAATAAAGTTATACAAAACTTTGACAATATTTTACAGCATAAAATGTTATTTTTATATCATTGTTTATTGCATTCTTCTTGTATTTACTGAAATACTAAGTTTAATGAATTTTTAATTATAATAAATAGAGTATGGTTGTATCATTTGAATGCTCTTAACGTACTGAATTTGTTGGCTTATAAAACAATTGTGTAGAACGGCTGCCCAGTCTTTTTATGACCATGTGCTATTTTTTTTCCAGAATAATATAGTGATCTATCAATATCCAGGGAATAAAAGTACAAAAATAGCAATGTCATCTATATAATTCAAAATTTGTTAAGTAAAATAAACAGTTTTTCATAACGTGAAAATATGAAGTAACTATGAACACATTGGTACATAAACAAAAATTTTAATGCGATATTTGGCATTGTGTAGATTTTGCAATTGAAAATGATGTTAAAATAAATTCAGATCAAAACAAATTAATTAGAAGTACTTTCAGTTATTTTAAACCATCACCAGCTCATAAGATTAAAAAATTCTGACCTGTATTAGTGCTAAGATAGAATGTTTTTGTATAATACACAGATAAAAGCAATATAAAGTAACTTCATTTTGCAAATGATTCAAAATTTGGATTATATGACGAAAAAGATAATCTTAAAATTTTTCTGAACATATTTTGTTGTGAATATAAGTCCAATTTTAAATCTTTAATTTTTGCTCTGCATATTTCAGTCTCTTTCAGATATTCATTTTCATAATTGAAAAGCATTGTTTGAAAATGTCTTTCAATATTTTCCTTTTTTGGAATAGTAACAACTGAATTATATATATTAGACAAGAGCATTTTTACCAATAACCATGGAAAAATAAATCATGTTCCCATTCATTAGAGTAATGATAATGATTCATTAGAGTAATGATTAATTTTTTCCCCCTCATAATTATGACTAAAAAAGAAAGAAAAATTATTTTAAATAATTGAAGAAGTTTATTTTTTAATAAATTTAACCCTTTTTATAGTACCGAACAATGATATATTGTTGTTTGGATCTGAGTAGTGTAATAAAGAAAGAAAAAACATTTGAACCTGTAAATGCATTTGTCCAACAAACTTTTGCTTACTCATCGAAATAATCTTCATTTATTGTTTTTGATATATTATTATATTCTACTGATTGATCTTATCTGCTATTACTTAATAAATGATAAAAGACACAAAGAATGAAAACACATAGGGTTATATAACCTCACTTTTCTTGTTTTAACAAAAACACAGACCACCTTTGCTATGTATTGTAAAGTGGAAGTTTAACAAGCAAGTTGATCGGAAGATGGTTGGAAGCTTGCGATCGACTGGTTGGGAAGCCTGGTGTAGAAGATGTACTGTAATTTTATAACTATAAATTTAAGAGAAAATTTTAAGATAAATTTATTGTTAATACAATGGAAATTTAAAATTCAACAAAAATAAAATCCAAAAGCTAATAAAGTTATGGTATTATCATCATTAAACTTTAAATTTATTATTGACATGATGATATTCATCAATTAGAGCATAAATGTGTAATTGGAATTTACTTGTTATTTCAACAACAACAACCTGGTAATTACTGAAAAGTGTACCAATTATCCATTATAATATCTGTTTTAGCAAATGTAAATTATCTGTTGACTATATTTTGTTGCTTACCATTTCTCAATTTTTTCATGTACTATATTGTTGCTTTCATTTTGTAAGACACAGGGCAATTTTTAAAGGTATTTATAAGAAAAAAAGTACATCTTATAAGCTGGCAAATGTGGTAATTTCCAATTTGCTTGATTTTTTTACTATTATAATTCAAAAGAAAATTTGAATTATAACAATTAAAGAAGGCAGTTTTTCTCCTATAAATTGGAAAATTGAGATTATTATTTGAAATTAAATTGGATTATTTGTAAACTTAAATAATTTTATGAATATATTAACTTAAAATAAATGTTCTTTGTGAACATTAATTACCCTGATAATTTACATATCTTTTATGATAATAATATCATTTATGATTATTGGCATTTGAAATGCTCTCCATATGTCTTCTTGAAAAATTCTTTAAATGTATATTGTATTTTTTTTTCTTTGTTTTCATATTTATAATTTTTATTTTCAAGTTCATTCATGAAGTCATTTATTATATATAATATATTATTAACTTCTGATATAATAATATAATATATCAATAACTACTACAATCTTTTTCTTTAAAGAATCTAAGATATTAAGCCAACAGCTTTAATCCTTTTTTGTTGTTAATGAGCTAATGTCTATCTTCAGTGTATAGTTATCATTAATATTTACCATTATTTTTTTAAAGAATTTCTAAAATAATAATAATACTAAACGAGAAAAAAACAAAAAAATTTAACTTTGAAAAGTTTATTCAAAGAATTGTTTCATTATAACTTAATTAAAAAATTCTTATTCAAATGATTAACATTGCATCATCAACACTATATACATAAGTGATCTCTCTGATATATTATTATGATACAGTATTTGGTATAAAAATCTAGCTCAAATCTAGAAATTATTTATATTATTTATATTTTTAATCCTGATTACTAAGGATTTTAAATTATTTTATTCAAAGGATATATTTAGTAATTATTAATTTAAAATATTCAATGAGAAAAAAGGAATCAAATACAGTATAACTTTTTCAATTAGATTTTTGTAATTTGTCTATTATATACGTATTATTTAAAAATTCCTCTTTTTATTTATTTAGTTGATATTTTTAATTCTAATCAAATTGCTCATTTATACTTTATATCTATTAAAATATTTTATATGTAAAACATAAAATATTATAGTATTAACACTATATGAACTGTGAATAAAATAAATTATTGAGAGTAAATAAATTCAGCACAATTTTAAAAGTGGAAAATACAGTATATTTTTGTAAACTTGTTTACTAAAATATACTGTATTTTCCATTTTTAAAATTGTGCTGAATTTATTAACTCGTAATAAGAAGTGGGATGAAATTATACAATAAATTATTGAGAATATAATGTTTAAAAATTATCTCTTAAATAAATTTTGCCATCCAATCAACAATTACTATTTATTAATAGCATTTAAATATAGATCTTATAACCTGTTACATAGGATAAATTATTATATATTGTGTTGTGTGTGTACTGTATTATAATTCATGTAAAATTCAAGTACATTAATAAATATTTATATATTTGTTATAATAATAAATTTAATATAAACTGTTTCTGTTAAGAATTTTCTAGCAGATAACTAGCATTAAACCACACAAAATTTTTTGGCAGCATTTTTTGTGATATGTCAAAATATTCAGAAAAATGAATATTATAATTAATATCCATTTAAAGAATGCATAAAATAACAGATAAAGTTGCTTGTGGTTTATTATTATATGTAAATAAATATTTAATTAATAAGTTGTAATATTGATATTTTTGAATTTTATATACAGATAGTAAATATTCAATGGAGATTTATATTTCTAATTATTCTTAGAAATCACATTAGTCCCATTGATTTTTGGTACATTGCCTGATATGGGATGGTTATCTTTTAAGTCTTGTCTACTCTGCCACTAACAAATCTGCCTATTGTGTAAATAGCATTTCAGGTGATGATGCACTTTATGGTTAATTTTTATTGAAATATTGAATTACTAACTGACTTTGTTATTGTTAATGTCTTACTTGCTCAATTTCAATCTTAATTTTTTCAATTTGTATACATTATCAATAAATACACAAAAATATATGCTAGTGTTCTTATAAGCATGATAATGTATCAAGTGATATTCAGATACTATATATACACATATACATATATATATTATAAACAATTTCTGATTATATAATAATTTGTTTTATATAATATATTTATGTTAACATATTTTGCTGTTTAACAGATTTGTGAATGATGCAAATATTCACATTAAAATTAATAATATATTTTTAAAGAAGTTTTTATTTTATAGTAGTATACTTTATGTAAAAAAATATGGTATACTAATATCCATTGAAAGCTAGAGTGGATTATTAACAGGATCATTTTTATATACCGGTAGCTTGTATAGAAATAGTTCCAAAACAGTGCTTTTTCATATGAGTCTTTCAGAAGCCAAACTGTTCAACTCCATTCTTTGTAAATTTCTCAAATTTTAGTATTTATGCTCATGATTATGCAAATGTGGTTGGATAATAAAATTTGAGAAATCTATAAGAAATAGAATTAATTAGTTTGGCTTCTGTGAAACTGCAATCTATGCACTTTTATTTAAGAATTATGAATTACTCCATATTTATCACTACTTTCCTCCTAAGGATTCAGGATTGATTAGTTTGGAAATTTCAAGAGATGATTGGCTCACATGTTGATTTTAGTCCTTTATGTTACATCGCTGATTTATTCTTGGATGTGAGGCTTGGAATGGGAATCCCTGCTGCTTAGTATCTATCAAATGGAAGTTATATAAAAAAACTCAGACTAAATTGTTGTTTAAAAAAAATTCATCCACAAAATAGCTCAATAGCACTTTAGCTTTCAATAAATTATTGGTATATTATATATTGATGATTTGCTTTTCTTAGGGAAAATATTCATTAAAAATATACAAAATATAGTGGCCCAAAAATCACTTATCTGATTTTAATTTCAAAGCTTGTAGAATTTGTATCATTGTTGATACTTTTCAATCTACAAGAGTGATTATCATCAGTTTTATTTATAGATTTTAGAGATTGTCTTGATCATAATTAATTAGCTTCATTGCATGTGTATCAAATTATTTACTTAATTTAAATATTATTTGTCTTGCAAAAACTAAATATCAGAAAATTTATTACAAAATAATTCTAAATTCTGATTTCTGCTTATCTGCCAATGATTGTGTTAAAAAAATGTTATTCTGTTTTCAATTTTCAGTTCATTGTAACAAAAAAAAATAAATACCTATGGTATAGCTAAGAAATTATTGCAGTATTGATGGGGGAATGTAACTTATCTTAATTTTCCCATCTATTAAAATTATATTCATTAGTTTTATATAATATTTACAGTTGATGATGATCTCAGTTAATTGACTTTTGAGCCATTTATATTATACATCTTAAGTGTTTTAATTTACTTTTAAACATTGTTTTAATTGTAATTCATTTTCTCTGATATTCAAGAAATCTTCAAGAGTTTTCTTATGAAGATATATTATATTCCTCTGAAAAATATATTATTATAAAATTATTTTCAAATTGAAATTGATCATATATTATTAACTCATAATTCAATGCTTCATTTATCTGTAATTCTAAATAAGTAATGCAGTTTAATCATCATTAACTATCAAGTTCTAAATTTTACTAAAATGAAATGTATAACATTTATATGAAATTTTAAAAAAATATAAATATTTAAGTCAAAGCATCTGTTGAATAAAATTATGATTGATTTCAATTGTCTTGAATTTTATACACAATTCCACATTCACCATATAATGTAATATAATTTTAATATAAAAAACAGGATAAAAATCTTTTGTAAAAATTAATCCCAATATTTGCTGAAAAATTAGGATAATTCAAATTTTGTAATTTTTATAAAGAATATTCAAATATACATTATAATAAAATTTTAGCAAATATTTTAAATACTATATTATGTAAAAGATTTTAATGTTAATTAAAGTATTAATGTTGTTGTTAATAACTTTTGCACAAATTTTTCAAATATTAGTTTAAATTTGGACTTAGTGTATCAACTGTAGTATAATAATTCTTATGTTATGATTACTTTATTTTAAATTGTTAGTTTTAAGATGAATTTTAAATATGTTTATTTTGTTATCATTTGAAATACAGTATATTAGTTTTTTAAATACTGTAATATTTTCCCTCTCAAGAAGAAAGCCTATTGTTAAATTTACTGTTTAAAATATAGTGTAACATTAACTGTGAAAATAAAACTTGATATTAATTATTTACAAATAATATTTTTTTAATAAACAAATAGAATAAATGTTAATTAGCAATGACAATTCTTTGCATCCAGAATTATCTTCTGATTATTAGTCTTTTAGCAATTAATCCAAAGCAATCCGAATAATAAAGATTTTACTATATTCCTTCCTTGCTATATTCAAACAATTTAGATTTAATATTTAAAAAACATAAATTATAATAGATTTGGTAATTTTATGCACATTTTATACATCTGACAATATACAGGGTGAAGAAAAACTTCGTCGTAATATTTTGTGTACTGATGGGGACCTCGAAACAAGTCGAAAATGTCTAATGAACATATGGTCTAAAATGGCACCGTTTTCAAGTTATAACCGTTTAAAGCTAGCCAATCACTTTCGAATACACAAAGCGTCACGATGCGTCCATTGCCAAGACGTGTCGCATTGCGTCGCTCTCCTACTGATTACCTGGTTAATAAGAAGGTGAGCGACGCAATGCGATACTTAATGGCAACGCGACGCGTCGTGACGCTTTGCAAACTAGATGGTGATTGGCTAGCTTTAAAGGGTTATAACTCGAAAACGATGCCATTTAGACCATATGTTCATTAGACATTTTCGACTTGTTTCGAGGTCCCCTATCAGTACACAAAATATTACGACGTAGTTTTTCTTCACTCTGTATATATTTTTCTATCTAATAATCCCACAATGAAGAATTGAAAGCTAAAATATTATATGATTATAAATTTGCATATTTCAAAATTTTTATATATAGCAGTAGTGTTCAACCTTTTCCCTTAAAATCTATGACCAACTCATAAGTTACAGGAAATGCTTGGTTGATTAAAAAAAAGTTAATGTGAAATTGCCATTGTTTGGAGTTGGCAATACAGTGCTCCCCGGATATAACGCTCTCGTTTATACCGCGAGTCTTTCCTCTTCCCCATTGAAAGAAAAAGAGATTCTGAGAAAAATATAATACATCGCATAATCGACGTCCATCCGTCACAATACGAAGATATATCGCAGAAAAAGGAAGATTACGAACCTTCTTGGATAAATTGGATAGCTTTCTCTTATTCTCTAATTTAGAATCAGTAAATTAAAAATAAGAGAAGCCGTCGGATATAGCGCGTTGTCTTATAACGCGGGTCGGATTATCACCCAGCAAACCCGCGTTATAACGGAGACCACTGTATTTTCGTAGTCAGCATCGCAGACAATCATCCAAATTATCATTTGTAATTTGCTTTCTTGATTTTTTTTATGACTTTCGTATTTGAAAAAGCGGATTCTGACAAGTATGTCGATCCGAAACATGACAGAATTTTTTGCGCAATGTCAGTTAATATTGGAAACTTTTCGTGTGTATATTTCTAAATAATAATAATAATAATAATAAAGTTATCGATTTGACAATTAACGAAAAATAAAGAAACAATAGCGATACACTTAAAGAGAATTAAAAAATAATACAAAATAATGATAAATAAATTATTATGTTTTCAGTTTAATTAAATTTGTAAGTAAAGAGGAATAAATAAGAGATCGACCAAAAATTGTTCCGCGATGGACGGGTTGAACACCGCTGGTATATCGCATTTTCAAATTTATTTAAACTTTTTGCGTGTGCATTCAAACTTTCGGCTACAGTTTAACAAAATGATGAGTAAGAATAGTGAATGAACGAGTATAATATTGATATATTAAAATCAAAATGCAGTGTCATCACTAGGGGGAGCGGTGGGTGAGCCCACACCTGGTGACACCCAATATTTTCAAACGTATGTTAAAAAATTACATTTTTGTCAATTTTACAACTAAGTCCTGTTTAACTGCTTATCAAACCCCTGTATATAGGTACGACTTTTAATGTGTTAGGTTATAACAATAAATGATATTCCTTACGAATTCTTAAATCCGTGCTTTCTAACGACCAAGCGTTTTATATAATATTGAAGGGGTGACACCATAAATTACTGCAGCGGGTGACACTAATGCTAGGAACGCCACTTAATTAAAATGAACTGAACAAATTTTAATTAACAGTCTAATTCGCGGGTCCCTCTACGGAACCGGGACTGCTGGCAATGCCCAAATCCGTCATTAGAGTCTGCGATGGGACCCATATGGACACCGGACCCCCCAACAGGTACGCCCGCCTCGCACCGTATTCGTCCCAGTCTCGTTTTCGGAGGAAAAAGCCCCAGGTAAAACCTCCATATTACGCGTTGAAGAAGTGTCCCGACCAGATTGGCCGCGTGGAAACGCTTCGGCTTTCCACTCTGGAGGACCCGAGTTCTAGTCCTGTAAACGCATTTGTCCAACCAACTTTTGCTTACTCATCGAAATAATCTTCATTTATTGTTTTTGATATAATATGAAAATAACTACGAATGCATGGGTATAAACCAAAATTTTTGGCATTGTGTAGATTTTGCAATTGATTCAAATTTTGGATTATATGACGAAAGAGATAATCTTAAAATTTTTATGAACATATTTTGTGGTGAATGTAAGTTCGATTTTAAATCTATAATTTTTGCTCTGCGTATTTCGGATATTCATTTTCATAACTGGAGAGATTGTTCGAAAATGTCTTCGATATTTTTCTTTTTTAGAATAGCAACAACTGAATTTACATATTACATAAGAACATTTGTCATTAATCATGGCAAAAAGAAATCGTGTTCCCATTCATTATGGTAATGATAGATTTTATTTTCTATGCTTATAATTATGGCTAAAACAGAAAAAAAATTAAATAATTGAAGAAGTTTATTTTTTAAAAATATATCCCTTTTAGTACCGAACAATGATATATTGTTGTCATTGGCTGGATTGGCCGCGTGGAAACGCTTCGGCTTTCCACTCTGGAGGACCTGGGGATTGGCCGCGTGGAAACGCTTCGGCTTTCCATTCTGGAGGACCCGGGGTACAGTCTCGGGTCCCACCCCTTGAAAATCAAATCATGGGGTCCGGGCGCCGGATAGGCCGCGTGGAAACGCTTCGGCTTTCCACTCTGGAGGACCCGGGTTCGGTCTCGGGTCCCACTCCTTGGAAATATTTATCATGGGCAGGGGTGGATTTAAGCATGGTCTTTATGGGCTGCAGCCCAGGGCCCCTTCGTGCTCAACAAAATAAAAATAAAAATTAAGAAAAAAATAATTTATACAAAATTTTTTCGTACCTAAATAATAATTAAATCGTTGGTTTGAAACACTCAGGTTTGAATAAAATATCAAATATCAATGTTTTAAATGACAGTAAATAGTAAATACGGATCTGTCTTCTGTCGGTAGTCGGTAAAATCAAAATATACTTTGTCATTTGTTAATTATGCAAATAATGTGGCAATGCCGGAATGGGAGTGCTAATCTAGCTTCTCTAAAGCGTGTTAGTTTAGCGTAGGTTAATTTAGATTAATTTAATAGGCCACAAAACAGTGTTAGCCCAGGGCCCCAAAGCTAGCGGTCCGCCTCTGATCATGGGGTCCGAGCCCGGCCCGTCAATCCCCGTCCTCCACAATCCGGCTGATCCCTCCCACCGATTGATCTGATCTGCTATTACCTAAGAAATGATAAAGGACACAGAACGAAAACACGTAGGGATAACTCAGACCTACATGTTTTCGTTATTTGTAATTTTTAGAGATAACTCAGACTACGTAGTAAAGGTGGTCTGTATCCAACAAGAATACGGTAATCTTATGATTATCTCTTTCGTCATATAATCCAAAATTTGTATCTGAAATAAATTTAACTAGCGAATTGATCGGAAGATGGTCGGAGGCTTGCGATCGACTAAAAAGCTTGTCGGGATCGAATGGTAGAAATAAATTTAACAAGCGAATTGATCGGAAGATTGTCGGAGGCTTGCGATCGACTAAAAAGCTTGTCGGGATCGACTGGTTGGCAGCCCTATTTTAGAACGTTAACAATAAAAAACTGAAGCATTTTATAAAATGCTGCAAGACAAATTTTTTTCACAAACAAGTTAATATTTAATTGGCAAATAAAATAATTTTTTAAAATATTTATCATATAAATATTTCTAAAACAAATTACGTTAGGTTATAAAATAAATTTTAAAACAGTATTTTGTTGTGATTAACATGAAATACTATATCAAGTTGGGCAGATGTAATCCTAAAATTTTTAATTTATATTCAATCGTTAGTAGAATTAGTACGACACAATTATGCATTTTAAAAAGAATGTAAGTGCTCAATTTGACTTCAAATTGTAGGTACTAAAAATTATTTTTATTTATTGTTAATATTACATTAATGTAATTTTCCAAATTTTAGGTTATTATCTGACGACTGCATCGGAAGACAATATTTCGTCTATGGGAGAGGCAAAGTTCACTACGTCATGTTATAGTTCACTAAATTTTCGCGACCTTACAGTAAATTGCTATAAAATAATGACAATTTTGACATATAAGCTATAAGCTTCGAATAAAATTACGATATCAACATGATTTTAACATGTAGTAAATTATGGGCAGCCTGTGGAAGGGCTTGTTTTGCCCCGCCACATAGTATTGGAAGTGCGTCATCTGTTCACCAAAGAAAAAAGGCCCTGATGAATAGTTATTTCTGTAGACAACTGGGAACAGCTAAACTTTAATTATAAATACCCTGTATATTATAACCAAAGATTTTAAAATATAGTGGATTTAACGGTAATTTGTCAGTTCAAACGAAATGACATTGGATAGGACCAAAGACGTTTAGGACACAACGTGCGCTGAAAACATTTCTTGTAGTTTATGATGATTTTTTTTTTTGCGTTATTGGGCATATCTATTATATATATACATGATGATCAGATGTTTTGCGCATTTCAATCGATTCTAACTCATACCACCATTTATAAGTTTTATAAGTTTTATAAGAAACCATTTTATAAGTTTTATAAGAAACCATTTTATAAGTTAGAATCGATTTCAATCGATTCTAACTTATAAAATGGTGGAGAGTTGTAATTTTAAGTCATTCTCAAAAGACTGCATGATTATCTGTCCAATGAAGTAAATTGAATTGTATGTTTATTCAAAATTGAAAATTAAACCCAGAAGCACGATTACATAAAAATAAACATCGTTCTTACTGACGCTATTACCTTTCACATCGAAATCGACTGTTCCATACCCATTAATACCACCAGAAAAGTTGATAATACTAGTGTTGTGCCGATAGCTGCGATCGCAATGGATGGCAGGATTATCTGTTATAATAGCAGCTAGTGATGGGTCGTCGCTCAGTCAAACAATTCTTCGATTCTTTGATTCAAATGATTCATTTGATTCTTCGATTCAAATGAATCGATTCATTTAAATGAATTGAATCAAATGAATCGATTCATCCAGTTATTTTTTTTTATTATTGTATTTATGGTAATACTGTAAATATAAAAATTATTGATTAATTGATAAAAAAAACATTATTATTATGAACATAATTCATATTTTTATTACTAGATAGTAAAATAACAATTTCATTGTTATTTTCTGTTCTGTTGAGAAAATGAAATAAGACAAATTGAAAATAGAGCTAACTCTCATTCATTATTACACGGTTGACTTTAAAGAACTGAAATTGCCAATTTTTTATTTTTTATGGACAAATATTTTAATATTTTTATTAATCGAAGTTCAACATAATATACAAAGTAAAAAATAAATATTTTAATATTTTTATTAGTCGAAGTTCAACATAAAATACAAAGTAAGAAATTTTTAAAGTTGATAAACATAACTAGGTACTTCTTATTTATTTTTGCAAGGTAGGCTTTTGTGCCATTTAGAATTACATAAAATGTTATTGTTTTTTGCACAGACGTAATTTAGATACATAATGCTTCGTGCATTTAAAGCGGATTTAGTTCTATATGCTTCCATTGGCGCAGATTACAGCCTTCCTTAATGAGATTTGTTTATCCTGGCTGAT